>SEYY01022006.1:0-81425 GCA_009176605.1 Armadillidium nasatum
TTAATAACTAATTTATTAACAATAATGTAGTATTTTAATTCTAAAATGAACGACAAAAATAGTAATAATAATAATAAGGAAAAACAATGTCAAAAGATCGTTCAACGCTAAATAAACAGTAAAATAAATTACAGTAAAAATAAATAAATAAATATTTTAATAAACTTTTTGAGCTGCCTCTTAACAACTAATAATTAATTTACTGTTATTTAGCGTTGAACGAACTTTTGACATTGTTTCCTTATTTATTATTACTATTTTTGTCGTTCATTTTAGAATTAAAATACTACATTATTGTTAATAAATTAGTTATTAAGTCATTTTAAGCTACGAAAATTAGTAGAGAAATGTAATATTATATAAGCTATCTTATATAATACATTAAACTTCAAATTAAAGTCTAAATTCTATTAAATTAATTTTCAAAGTATTTTATGACGAATAAATTAGTTACTGTAAGGATTTCAAATGTAAACAAACTTTTATATAATATTTAATTATATTATGTTGCTTGTATTTTTTTGTTTTATCCAAGAAATTATAGAAGAAGGAATAAAAGAAGATCTACGAAGTATCTGAAAGTGATTATAACACCTGCTGATTTTTGAACAAATCAGAGACCTTAGATACCGAGGATGTCCTTTAACCATAGTTAAGAGGACTAAAAGGAAACGAATCCCGAGGATTTGTAATTGGCAGAAGCCAAAACTAAGTGATGTTACGCTAGTATCATCAAAAGAGGAAGCAACCTCTTTTGCTTAGTTACACGAGCTTTTGAGCTTGTGTAGTTAAAGGAGTCTAGTAAAGACAGAAGTCTTTGTATTGAAAAAGTATTTCCTTCGTCTTTAACAGACCTTTACTTTAACTATTTATGTTATGTAAATTTGTAAAAGTTTTAAGATCACTTTAATATGTTAAAATCTTAGCCTCCGAAGTCGCTCATTTTTACGCTACTAATGCTTCACATTTTTTATATTATTGTAAATAAAATAGTTTAAGTAGATTTATTTGTTTTGCTTTTAACCTTGAAATTTCAGTCACCCCTTTATTTTTATTTTGTAAACCGTTTCTTGGTGATTCATTTATCTCATCATTCACTATCTAATATTTAATACATCACAAAGTTTACGAGTTTATAATATATATAGTTGAGATAGCTTCTTTCCTAGTGAACCTAATCTAATTAGAAAGGTTAAAACCAATGCTAAGGGTTTCCACATACTAAATTTTACAAATTTCTTTTTTAAAATACAATCAAAATATAAATTCAGCAATTATATATAAGATTTAAAATAATAATAATTGCAATACAATAATAAAAAATAAAGTAATAATATTAATACTGAAATAACAAATGAAAATAAAAAGGCTGGACTATTTAGGGAAAAAGGACTTCACTATTGGGTGAAAAGGACAACAGAAGCTTCATTATTTAAAGATGGGCAATGAGTTTTTATATATAAAACTTCAAAATTTTACGATCAAGAAGGACAGAGGCTTGTTGAAGAACAGAGAAATTAGATGAAGAAAAAGAGTGGGTATGTCCATGGTCTTTTATGGCAGAGTGAACAGGAGAGCAAAGAGGATGGTCTGTTCTAAAAGAAACTCCTCTATGCATTTCAATCCTCACTTTCAATTGTAGATCAGTTTGGCCTACATATGCCGCATTACAGCTAGTACACTTAAATAAATAAATTAATGAGGATCTGAGAAGCATTGGGAGAGATTCTTTGTGTCTGAAGAAACTATAAAATTGAGAGGGAGTTATAATTTATAAGAATATACTGGCATTATGGGAATATAGCTTCAATTATAGTAAGAATATTTCTATTAAGTTGAGATGTAAGTGATCCTATATACGGAAGTTTTAAGTATATTTTTTATTTGTGTACAGTAGGAAATGTAGAGTGGGTCTGAAGATATTAATGAGACATTCGTTAATTAATACTTTTTCCACTTGGAACTTTGAAAATAAATTAAAATGGAAAAGTATTTTAAATAATTCCATCTCTGTAAATATATATATATATATATATATATATATAAGTATATATATATATATATATATATATATATATATATATATATATATATATATATATATATATATATATATATATATATATATATATATATATACGTCACAGTTCGGGAGTGATTGAATATAAATAGTGAAGATGTCTGGAAGGAATGGGGGTTCAGAAGTATTAAAAGTGGGGACTCTGAATGTAAGGGGGGTGAACAAAGAAGAGAAAAAGGAAGAAGTGGGGGTTGTGATGGAGGAAAGGAGGTTGGATATTTAGCATTAACTGAAACGAAACTGAAAGGGGAGGGGGATTTGGCATTTGGGAAATTTAAAGGGATGTACGCTGGAGTGAATGAGAGGGTGAGAGCAAGGGAGGGTGCAGCAATTGTTATGAGAGATGAGTGGTGGAGTTGTGTAAAAGGGAGAGGTAGAATGGGGGCCAGAATAGTTTGGGTAAGATTAAGGTTAAGAAGGGAGTATTGGGTTTTTATTTGTGCTTATGCACCAGTGGTAGGAGCAAATGAAAGGGAGAGAGAGAGATTTTGGGAGAGTCTGAGTGAGTGTGTGGGAAGTTTTGATGGTAGGGATCATGTTTGTCTGTTGGGGGATTTGAATGCAAGGGTGGGGGTAAGAAGAGTGAATAGGGTAATAGGACCTTTTGGAGTGGATGGGGAAAATGAAAACGGAATTGAAATGGTTGGAATGTGTGCTGCAAGGGGTCTTATGATTGGGAATACGTGGTTTGAAAAGAAAGAAAATCATAAATATACCTGGGTGAGTGGTGTGAATGGGGAAAGGGGACTGTTGGATTTTGTGTGTGTGAGCTGGGAATGGAGGAGTAGGTTGTTGGATGTTAACGTGCTGAGGGGAGCTGCGATGGGTATTTCGGACCATTATTTGGTGGTGGCGAAAATAAAAGTTAAAGGAGGTTGGGAGAAAGTGGGAGGGAGAGGGAGGGTGGTGGAGATAGTACGAGTGGAGAGGTTAGAAGATGAGGAGAAGAGAGGTGAATACACAAGAGGGATAAGGGAGAAATGGGAGGAGGTTGGGGGAGTGAGGTGGAAGGGGTGGAGGAGGAGTGGAGTAAACTGAAGGGAGCGTTGGTGGAGGTTGCGAGAAGAGTGTGTGGGGTGAAAAAAATAGGTAATGGTAGAAGAAAGGGGAGTGAGTGGTGGAATGAAGAGATAGAGAATATGATTAAAAGGAAAAAGGAGGCTTACTGCAAGTATTTGAGTACGAGGGAGGGTAGGGATTGGGAAGAGTATAAGGGAGAGGTGTAGGGAGGTGAAGAGGGAGGTGAAGAGAGCGAAAAGGAGAGTGGGAGAGGAGTGGTGTAGAAAGTTGGCAGAGAATTTTAAGGAAAGGAGTAAGATGTTTTGGAAGGAGGTAAATAAAGCGAGGAGAGGGAGAGAGGAGGCGGGAGAAGGAGTGAGGGGGGAGGATGGTGATGTGGTGCAAGGAGAGAGGGAGGTGGGGGAGAGATGGAAGAGACACTTTAGTGATTTGTTGAAAGGGGTGGGAGGCGAGGAAGTAGTGGAGAATAATGAGGGGATGTTGTTAGTAAGAAGATGGTAGTATTAGTAGAGAGGAAGTGAGAGTAGCTGTGGGAAAGGTGAAGAAGGGAAAGTCAGCAGGAATGGATGGTATATATGGGGAGATGATAAGGGTGGGAGGGGGAGTGATAGTTGACTGGTTAGTAAGAATGTTTAATGTGTGTTGGGGAGAGGGAAAAGTACCTCAGGAGTGGCAGGATGCTTGTGTAGTGCCAATATATAAAGGGAAGGGGGATAAGATGGAGTGTGTAAGAATTATAGGGGGATAAGCTTGCTGAGTGTGGTAGGAAAAGTTTATGGGAAAGTTTTGGTAGCGAAAGTGAAAGAATTGACAAGAGAGAGAGTGGGGGAGGAACAGGGAGGTTTTAGAGAAGGTAGGGGATGTGTGGATCAGGTGTTTACATTGAGAATGATTGGTGAGAAAAAGATAGAGTGGGGTATGTATGTTTCATGGATTTGGAAAAGGCGTATGATAGAGTTTGTAGGAGGAAATTGTTTGAGGTTCTAAGGGAGGGGGGAGTGAGAGGTAGATTATTGAATGGAATTAAATCATTTTATGAGAACTGTAGAGCGAGGGTGAGGGTGAGGAGGGAACTGTCTGATTGGTTTAACGTTGGAGTTGGCTTGAGGCAGGGGTGTGTTATGTCTCCGTGGCTCTTTAATGTGTTAATGGATGGTGTTGTTAGGGGGATGGAGAGGGAAGGGAAGGGTATTAGGTTGAGAAGTGGAGAGGGGAATGGGAGGTAAATGTCTTGTTGTTTGCGGATGATGCGGTGTTAGTGGCAGAATCTGGGGAGAAGTTGAGGATGTTGGTGAAAGAGTTTGTGAGGGAGTGTGCGTCAAAGGGATTAAGGGTAAACTCGGCAAAGAGTAAAGTGATGAGGATTGGGGGCAGGGATGAGGCAATAAGAGGGGAGGAATGGGAGGGTGTTGAGGTGGGGGGAGAGAAATTTGAGGAGGTGGAAGAGTTTAAATATCTGGGAATGCTTGTGGAGGGGAAAGGGGGAATGGATGGGGAAATAAAGAATAGAGTAATGGAAGGAATGAAAGTGATGGGGGGACTGAGGGAAGTATGGAAGAAGGGGAGAATATCAAAGGAAATAAAGGTAAGAATGTTTGAGAGTATGTGTCTGCCATCTGCAATGTATGGGTGCGAAACATGGGTGATGAATGCTCAAATTAGGAAAAGATTAGAAGTTTTTGAAATGAAAGGACTGAGGGCTATATGTGGGTTAAGGAGGGTAGATAGAATCAGAATGAAGAATAAGAGAGATGTGCGGATGGAAGAGGGGAATAGTGGGCAGAGCGGAAGAGGGTGTATTAAGATGGTTTGGACATATATGCAGAATGGATGAGAATAGGATGGTGGGTAGAGTCATGAGATCCGAGGTAGAGGGAGGAAGGGGGAGGGGAAGGCCGAGGATGAGGTGGATGGATGGGGTGAGGGAGATATTGGGGGGGAGAGGTTTGAATAAGGACGAAGGTAGGAGAGTTGCGGAGGACAGAGTGAGATGGAGGGCAGTGGTGAGGAGGGAGGGGAGATAGAGTGTAGATGTGTGGGTGTAAGCGAACTGTGACGGGCACCACCCCACGTGAGTGGGAAGGGTGAGGGGTAAATAAAATAAAATAATATATAATATATATATATATATATATATATATATATATATATATATATATATATATATATATATATATATATATATATATATATATATATATATATATATATATATATTACGGGGGAGGGAAGTAGCGCTCCCGAAGCGATGAGATTACCCCTGTTAGGTATACGAGATGTTAAAGGTACTCCTATCTCATCCCGGTGCCCAATGGTTCGCTCCCTTTCGCGCTCACCTTCAATCTACACGGAGTGGCTCTCCTTTACATACATAAAACATTTCTAACACATCTTAAAAATAATTAAAATAAAATCAAAAATGGCGTCAACTTCGGTAGCCTCGGAGAAGCCACGGGGGGCGGCTTCCAAAAATAGCCCCTCATCCACCCCTTCCCCCATCACCACTTGGGAGTTGGTGGCCTCCGGTGATGGGGTTGGTGCCACCAGGACTCGGCCGCCGGCTTGTCCTGATGCACGGTCTATTTTTTTCATTAATTTCTGCAACATTCGCGGTCTGCACTCTAATTTCCACTTTTGTTGAACATCACCTCTCTTCTTCTAGACCTCACCTCTTATTCTTGACCGAAACTCAGATGTTTGAGCGTTCTGATAGCAAACCCTATTCTGTTTCCTCCTACTGTCTCTATCCTCAATTTTCAGCCAAAGGCGGTTGTTGTGCATATGTGCGCAACGATGTCGTTTGTTCTCGTGTCTCTAATTTGGAGTCTTCCGAATTTTCCACCTTATGGCTTAGGCTCTCTTGCCACTCTACGACTAAATTCATTTGTTCAGTTTATTTATCTCCTAATTCTACTGACTATGCTAAATTCTTCGACTATTTAAACTCCAAAATAGAGCACATTCTCTTCTTCTTCTCCTTTCTCTGAAATCATCATATTAGGTGATTTCAATGTTCACCACCGCCAATGGCTTTCTTCTAGTTCTCATGATACAGCTGGTGAACGTGCCTTTCTTTTCGCTATCCAAAACGACCTTGAGCAGTTGGTGCAGCTCCCTACTCGTATCCCTGATCGTCTTGGAGATGAACCCAACGTTCTAGACCTTTTCCTAACTTCTAATCCTTCTCCTTATACTGTTAAACTCTTTCCTCCTCTGGGTTCCTCCGATCATCTTCTTATCTCTGTATCCTCTCCTATCTCTTCAAGTCTTCCGCAGGAAAGACCCCCTTCTACGGAAAGGAAACGCTTGTGGCACTTCGGTGCCGCAAGCTGGTCGGACTTGCGGTCGTACTTCTTTGATTTACCGTGGAATGATTATTGCTTCCGTGGGAGGGGTCCCTCGGAGTGTGCAGAACGCATTACCGAGGTGATTCTCTCTGGCATGGAGGCATACATTCCATATTCTTTCCCTTCTACTAAACCTAATAAACCTTGGTTTAACTCTGCTTGTTCTCGTGCTATCCGCCGCAGGGATGCTGCCTTCAGGGATTACCGTCGTCTTCAAACTCCTGAAACTCACGCTACTTATATTTCATCCCGGAATCGTGCAAAATCTATCCTTCGTAACACTAAAAACTCCTTCCTCCGTAAAAAATGCAATAATCTTTCTGGTTCCTCTTCTTCACGTTCTTTCTGGCATTTTGCAAAAAATGTCAACTCTAACTTTGCTTCTTCCTCTTTCCCTCCTTTAATATCTCTTCCGACGGCACAACTGCTGTTTTACCTTCTTCTAAAGCTGAACTCTTTGCTCAAACTTTTGCCTCTAATTCAACCTTAGACGATTCCGGAGCTATTCCTCCTCCTTCAACCCCCTCTAACTCAATTATGCCTAAAATTAGAATTTCTTCTAAAGATGTCATTTCTGCTCTCTCTGAGCTTAATACTAAGAAGGCGTACGGTCCTGATGGTATTCCTCCTGTGGTTCTCAAAACTTGTGCTTCCGAGCTTGCACCCTGCCTCGGTAAACTATTTCGTCTTTGTCTATCTACTTCAGCCTTCCCTTCTTGCTGGAAACGTGCGCTCATTCAACCTGTGCCGAAGAAGGGGGACCCCTCTCAACCCTCCAACTACCGTCCTATTTCTTTGACCTCCGTTCTCTCTTAAGTTTTCGAATCTATCCTTAACAGGAAGATTTGGAAGCATCTCAATTCTTCTAATCTTATCTCTGATAGCCAGTATGGCTTTCGTAAGAAACGCTCTACGGGTGATCTTCTTTCCCTTCTCTCTGAATCTTGGTCCTCCGCTATTCGGCATTTCGGTGAATCTTTTGCTGTCGTCTAGAAAAAATTTAATAACTTTCTTGATATTAAAATCAAAATTAATGAAAATGGGAATATATGAACTGGTATACACGTCAAACTCACTGATAATGGATTATACCTTAATTACGATTCTTATTCCCCTCATATTTAAAAAAGGTCAGTTGTTAAGACCCTTATATATCGAGCTTACAAGTTAAAAGGATTAGACGAAATTTATATAATTGACATCACTTCTTATGTATAACTGAAAATTTGATTAAAAGAATTATTCCAAACTCTATAAAAATAATAAAAACATGGAGAAGAACATTGAAAATAATATAAAATTTTACTTTAAAACTTCAAACCCAGTTGATTTTGATAAGGAAGAAAAGTGTCTACGAAACATCTTAAAATCCCAGATCAAACCTACAACCAATCAAAATATCAGTTAGGCTGTATCATAAATCAAAGCAACTCATGGCCTGTTTTTCTACAAGAGATACTTCATCTTATAGTCACGATGTTGTGTACCAATTTCAATGTCCTTAGTCTGACTGTACATCGACGTATATTGGATGCACAACTAACAGATTGTCAGATAGAGCATATCAGCATAGATTCAAACCAAGCAAGATTTATGAACACTTCAATGTAGAACACACACGAAAAAAACACTTTAAATCAACCCATTTCAAAGTCCTGTATACTTCGGATGAAATCCAAAAGTTAAAAATTGCAGAGGCTTTTTACTTCAAAAAGCTATATAAACCCGACATTAACATAAAATTCAAATTATGTCTCAAACTTAATGTTATTGAAATTTTTTATCAAAATAATTATAATGTTAATTTATTTTATTGAAATTTGTTTATGTAAATTCATTCACTGCTATAATTTCAAGCTTTGAAGTTGTCCCAAGTTTGTGGACGAAACGCGTCAGCAGAAAACAAAGATTCATTTTATTTTATTTGTAAATTATTCTCGAAAATTATTTTAAAGGAAATTAACCTAGAGCAGAAAGTGATTTTTAGATCCGTGGAGGGGAAATGCAAACAGTTTATTAAAACAAAAGCGGATATAGAATTTCTTAAATAATATTAATAAATATTTCTTAAATATCAATATAAATGCAGAAGCTTTAGAAATTCATTTTGAAAATAAATAAAAATATTTAATTAGAAAGTTTTCTGAATCCGAATTTAATTATTGTTTCTTTTAAGTTTCGAAAAGATCTTAGCCTTTATTTTCGTAGAATCCAAATAAAGCTTCTCGCAAAAGTTCATTAAAAATATTTTTTTAATGACGTTTGGAAAATATGCTTAAAAAAAGAAGTGCGCCAGAGTTTTGTCTGCATATAAAAATAACTTGACATTAGAGGTAACCTCAAAGAGATTATTAATATATATTATAAAAAGGTCTATGGCACGACCTATAAGGTACACCCGCCGTTAATTTCTGGTCACATTGGAGGAGTTACCAATATGTATATATCGTACATTGTTGCTAAATAAGATTTAATAAAAGAGACATGCCTCTAACGATATATTACTGATTATGATGTCTATGCCTGTGAAAGGCATTTTTTCGAGCAATGTTGACATTAATATCATTTATAATACATAGAGCTGAAATATATCCTCCTCTACCTTTCATATACCAATATGTTCAGAACAAATCAATGAAGTTTTAATACAAAATTTAGTAAGCCTATTGTAAATTATCGTCTTAAATATATTTTTTTAAGTTAGTCTATACGGGTCCGTAATTTTTACTTCATCATGGGTTTCCAACTTATATAAAGATATAACCAGGGCCACGTTTAAGACATCAGAAAATACTCATTTAGAGATACAACCACTAAACAAAACAAAACAATATTGCTCAGTTTTCTAATTCTCATTTTCAATGATTTTGACAAGAGAGTGGAGCCTTGAAAGTTTTTTATCTTTCAGTTTATTTATGCTATCAAATATCCAGAAATACATGAGATAGAGACAAATGAATCCTGTGGTGATAACAATTTCAATAATCATATTTTGAATTTCCTCTATCTGGGCTCTAAGATTTTCGGAAGATTATAAAAAATAGTTATTAAAGGTTCGTTCTTCTAGCTTTGTCATAAATATTCACCACCATTAATTATTAAGACAATTTCTGATTTATTATTATTCCTTAGGATTGATTCTTCAGGTTTTGGAAGAATCATTGTTACAGATGGCAAGTCTTAAATCTGCAGTTAAATAAATTTATGTACGTTTTGAATGACTTAAAAGTTTTCAATATTTCTTCCGTAACGTTTATATGGGTGATGTTTCTTTCTTACCCCGACCAAAAACTAGGTGTAATCCAGGAACTCTTAATAGATCGATGGTTAATAAAAGCGAAAAGATTAGATATTAAATTCTCCAATACTTACACAACTTTTGCAAATTTTGTTGGTATACAATAATAATATACTCACTTAAGAAGATGATTTGTCTGTAAAACATCAACAACATTAACGTTTCTAATATTAATTTCTAAGATTCAATCGTAAAAGTATTGCTTTTGAAACAGTTGGTTGGAAAAGGCTTCAAAAGTGACTATTTGAAAACAAAACTCGGCATACGGTTAGAGTAAAGGTATGTGCTTCCGATATTTAGTTCAATAACATTTATTTAAAAAATTTAAATTCTTCCACCGAATTGCCGATTTCACTAACCTTGATTATCTCTGCATTATGAAGCAGGCTATTTTCTTCAGATTCAGTACCTACTTCCGATTTATATTTGCAAGTTAAGGTCACGACAGACTTCAATAACTCAATACAATATGAACATTATTACTACACAACACATATGACAACGATTACGTCAAATAATAATAATAAATAACATAACAATATATTAATAATTATCAAAATAAGATTTTAATAATAATAATAATTGCAAAACTTATATTATTAATATAATAATAAAAAAAGAAAAAATTTCGGAAATAAATATATTGTTAGTATTAACATTATTAGGCCAAAATCTTCACATATAGAAACGTTGACAATATAGAAAGAGAAAGCAATTAATCTACTCTTGTGATATTTGTAAACAAATAATAATAATAATAATAATAATAATAATAATAATAATAATAATAATAATAATAATAATTTAACAACATTAATTCACCTAAAAAATAGAATTGTAACAAGATTCCTAAAATTAAAATTAAAATTTTTTTTTTTTAAAAAAAAAAAAATTTTTAATTTAAATTTAATTTAAATAATATAATAATAATAATAATAATAATAATAATAATAATAATAATAATAATAATAATGGCAGCAATAATAATACACAAATCTTTATACTAACATTTTTTTTATAAATAAAAAATTATTTGTAAATGTTTTTTGAAGCCGAGTTTACCATCGAGAATAACACTTACGAATTTTGCAGACGTTGCTCGATTTATATCTTTTGCTCAACAATTAAGCTGAAGAGGGTTTTGTGATCTGTTATTTAATTAAGTAATGTGTTTTGAGTAAGCTTAGGGAAAGTCAGTTTGGTTCTATACCGATGTTATAATGCTTTTTAATTCACTTATTATTAGTAATATAATTATTGTTATCATTACACTGATATATATATATATATATATATATATATATATATATATATATATATATATATATATATATATATATATATATATATATATATATATATATATATATATATATATATATATATATATATATATATATATATATAATTGCAAAAATTATCCTAACGAATTGGGAAAAAGTAGCAAAAATGTCGCCATAAATTTTTTTCAGTTATTTTCTTACAAGAAAATAAATTGGTGAAGCGACTTTCTTACGCGTAACATCTCTTTCTCTGTTGAAAAATTTTACTGTGACATTTTTGCAACTTGTCCCAACGATTCGTTAGGAAAAATATATATATATATATATATATATATATATATATATATATATATATATATATATATATATATATATATATATATATATATATATATATATATATATATATATATATATATATATATATATATACAGGGTGAGTCGGAAGAAAAGACCAAACTCAAGGAGTGGATTGTACACAGGATAATAATGTAAAAAACACATATGTTCTTATCCGATTTACATTTGTTTCCATTTTATAGCGTGATGACAATTAAACAAAATATCATACATTAACATTTGGGTTATCACACTGTTAATTTAATAAATGCTCGAAAATACCGCCAATGACCCTAAACATTTTCGGCTTCGTCTACGAAGCTTATAAATGTTCGAAAACAAATGACAATCGGATGAGAAGATATGATTAATTGTTCTTACTGATAATGTGTCGGTGCATTATGGCAGTGATTACATGTTCATTTTCGAGTTTGTACCATTAAAGTATTAAAATGCCAACCACCTATTCCCATCTGGAATATGCAAATATGTTGTTTGTGTATGGGTTTTGCAATGGGAGTGCTACAGCTGCTGTTGAAGAATATCGTCAACGGTTTCCCCATCACAGACATCCTATATAAAAACGTATTTATCAGAGTTTTTAACAAACTGTGCGAGACCGGAACACTTCCCATTGCTGATATAACATCCGAACGAGCTACTCGTCAAGGTTTAGAAGTAGAAAAAATTCTGGATCTAGTAGGAGAACATCCAACGACCAGCTCACGTAGAATTGCTATTCAATTAGACATTCCACAAAGAAGAGTAATAAACACATTCAACGAGCAAGGCTTATTTATATCCATACCTTGTACAGAGAGAGCAACATCCACAACCGAGAGATTATACTAAACGCATGGAATTTTGTCGGTGGATGATAATCAGGTGCCGTGTTGTATCGCGCATACTTTTCACGGACGAAGCAACATTTACCTGCGACGGCATAAATAACACTGGCAACAGTCGAGAGCAATTTTCAACATAGTTTACGGTAAACGTGTGGTGTGGTATGGTCGATGGGTATTTAATTGGCCGTTTCATATTTGAGAATCGCCTCACAGGAGACCACGATTTCGAATTTTTACAAAATGAATTACAAAGATTATTGGAGGATGTTCCTTTAAACATCCGAATGCATATGTACTT
Source organism: Armadillidium nasatum (assembly GCA_009176605.1). Taxonomy (NCBI): domain Eukaryota; kingdom Metazoa; phylum Arthropoda; class Malacostraca; order Isopoda; family Armadillidiidae; genus Armadillidium; species Armadillidium nasatum. Next base: position 12,514 of record SEYY01022006.1, read on the forward strand.
TCAGCATGATGGAGCATCCTCACATTTCGCTCGTCAGGTCAAGCCTTATTTGGACGAAAGGTTTCCAGAGCGTGGATTGGTCGCTGTAGTCCAATTAGTTGGCCTCTAAGAACTCCAGACCTCACAGTACTAGATTATTGTTTATGGGGCTGGTTCAAAACTGTCGTATACAGAGTGACAGTGGACACTCGGGATGCACTAATTCGACATATTCAAAATGCCTGCAGGCTTTATTAAAGGAAGACATGAAGCAATCAGGAGAGCAACAGCCGCCCTTTGTAGACGAAGCCGAAAATATTTAGAGGTCAATGGCGGTATTTTTTTTACATTATTATCCCTTGTACTCTGAGTTTGGTCCGTTCCTCCCGACTCACCCTATATATATATATATATATATATATATATATATATATATATATATATATATATATATATATATATATATATATATATATATATATATATATATATATATATATATATATATAGGGATGGAGCGATACCAAAATTTTTACCGATACCGATACCGATACCTAAAAATTACCAGATACCGATACCGGTATCGGTATCGGAAAATATGCCGATACTACTACCGATACCGATACTTTACTCTTATCCAAAAATTTTGCCGATACCGATACCGATACCGGTATCGGAAAATATGCCGATACTTGCCGATACCGATACTTCACTCCATCCCTAATATATATATATATATATATATATATATATATATATATAATATATATATATATATATATATATTATATATATATATATATATATATATATATATATATATATATATATATATATATATATATATATATATATATATAATTATAAATATATTGAAAAATAATTTAAACTGTCAAAAAAAAAAAAAAAAACTAATTAAAATAATAATAATAATGAAAAATTGTATTATTTTTTTGTTTCTATAACTTTCAGAAAATCAGTTTCTAAAATATCATTATCAACAAAATAATAATAATAATAATAATAATAATAATAATAATAATAATAATAATAATAATAATAATAATAATAATAATAATAATAATAATAATATTCATAAAAACCTAAAGAAGTACTTTAAGCAGCTTAAATATTATTTCTATCAAAGAAATTTCAAGTAAAAAAAAAAATTTTTTTAATATAAATATAATTAAAAAGGATCAAAAGGGTTTCGAAAATAAAAAAAAAAGGTAGAATAAAATACAAGCTTAAAGAACTTGAAATGAAAAGAAGATAGTTTAATTAAAAAGAAACGGAGGAGAAAGGAAAAAAAAAAGAAAACGGAAAAGAAGAGGAGGCGGAAGAAGAAGAAAAACTAAAGAAAAAGAAGAAGAAGAAAAATTAAAGAAAAAGAAAAAGAAGAAAAACTAAAGAAAAGAGGCAATATTAAAGCCGCTCAGGGCCTTAATTTCCTGCAACATCTCTATACTATTTGTTCTTCGGCGTTATATATATATATATATATATATATATATATATATATATATATATATATATATATATATATATATATATATATATATATATATATATATATATATATTATATATATATATATATATATATATATATATATATATATATATATATATATATATAGAGGTGGACCGGATAGTAATTTTTTACTATCCGCGGTTGCGGATATTCAATTGCGGATATCCGGATGCGGATAGTTTAATTTTTTAAGAGTTTTTGCCATAGATTCTTGGAATTTTAAATATAATATCCAGAATCTATGTTACCAGGGTGTGGGACGGGGACCCAACTCTTGAACACCCCACCAACCTCTTTCCCCAGCCTCCACCCATTTGAAAAAGGTTATATATATATATATATATATATATATATATATATATATATATATATATATATATATATATATATATATATATATATATATATATATATATATATAGCCATTAATTCAGTATTACCTTCACACTTTCAGTTTCACATATTCCATTTGAAGTTAATAATTGGTAAGTTATTTTTTAGAAATAAAAGCTTTTGGGCTCTTTCAGGTGAAAGTTTGGTTCGCTTTTCGTCGTAAATGAGGCCAGCTCCACTGAAAAGACGCTCACTAGCAACACTAGTTGAAGGACATGCTAAATAAGTCCTTGCCAGCTCAGCAAGAAAAGGGAAACTTTTGCAATTATCTCTACACCAAACCAGTTGGTCTTTATCTGCCTCCAAACGTGGGAGTTTCAGATAATTTTCAATAATCGATATTGTATCCTTTGACACTTCTGACTGTAATTCTTCATCGCTGCTGGAAGCTAGAAGATCTTTCATTGATTTAGCAATGCTTAAGCTAACAGATTTTGTTTCTTTTGTATCTGAGAACTTTTGCTTTTTCTTGAAAGGCGTTATTTTAGCTGTTTCTATCATCTCATCGCATAAACATCCTAATTTTTTACTATCCGCGGACGGAGATGCGGTTGCGGATATCCGCTGATGAGGATATTGGAAAAATGATGCGGATATCCGCAGTTGCGGATGCGGATATCCGGTCCACCTCTAATTATATATATATATATATATATATATATATATATATATATATATATATATATATATATATATATATATATATAATATATATATATATATATATATAATGATCATTAGATATGCTTTATTAAGTGTAAGATTTGTATAATTTAAAGCGAAATCTTTATATTACGTGCATTTATTTGCATTTGATAAAAAGTTTCAAATTAAGCAAGTCCAGAAAAATAAAGTAACAGCTTCTACAGGGGGTCTACACTCATTTTTAGTCTTGTATTTTATGGGTATTGAGCCCCTGCAGCCTTCGGGGTGGGAAGAGCATACCTTACAAACCGGTTTTTCCTGCCTAAATCTTATTATATTAACCTACAAATATTAATGGTATAAATAAACGAGTTAAGCAGTGAAATATTGGTTCTTGGGCTACGCATACCCCAGAAGGGTACATGAGTTCATCTACAAACCCATACGACAATACCTAAGAAAATGTCCATAGGTTTTGTTGTAGATTTGATGGAACTAACTCTATGCTTCACCATAGGAAACAATGGGATATAGTCGAAAATCGTATTGGTAAAGGCACGAGTCTAATAAGAAAATAACCTATGGCTTTAATAAAGTTTGACTTATGCATGCACAAAGGTTACACCTATTGGAATTTCTATCGCTCCCAATAGGGTTCTCCCTATATATATATATATATATATATATATATATATATATATATATATATATATATATATATATATATATATATATATATATATATATATATATATATATATATATATATATATATATATATATATATATATTGGCGCAAACGGTAGAGTGATTGATAGTGCTTGAAAACTTCGGATCGATATCGTTTGCGGATTCTAGATAAATACGAACCTATACCCAAATATTCGACAGGTTAAATAATCGACACTTTTGAAAATATTTGTCTGCTATTTTTCTCTTCAATTTGAACGTGTCGATCACAATTTGCCCTTATGTAAAAAAAAAAAAAAAATTTGTCGACCAATTGACCAATATCGTATTTTTGTTTCCATCGATATTTAGGCCTATTATTATTATTACTATTATTATTATCCCCTTTCACTGACATTTAGGCCAATATTATTATCATTATTATTATTTAGCTTTCATTGACATTATTATTATTATTTACCTTATTTATAATTATTATTTAGTTTTAATTAAAATTTTAGGCCTATTATTATAACCATTATTATTATTATTAATAAATTGGCAAATGCATGGCACCCGAACATTTGTAAATAGGGGGCTCCGGACCTCTGTGTCCCCAGACCCGTGAGTGGTGGTGATGATGAGTGAATATCTTTCAGTACATTAGCAAAAGAAACATTTTTAAATTACCCTAATCCGTAGTTTAAGAAATAGCAAATATATAGGCCTCTCTCTCAATCTATATATATATATATATATATATATATATATATATATATATATATATATATATATATATATATATATATATATATATATATATATATATATATATATATATATATATATATATATAATATATAACTGCTAATGATGTTATAATTTCGAGGAATCGAACCCGGGCCCCAAAAGATGGAAGTCCGTTGTGTTGACCACTACTCCACTGATGGTTCAAAAGGAAATAATCCAGAACTTCTTACTGACATATCTCGCCTAGTGAAAAGTCCCTTCAATACTTTCCCCGACCACAACTTGGGCGTAGCGTCAACATGGACCAGGTTCTATCCTGAGTATAAACCGCAGTGCAAATGTTATAATTTTGATAACCACTATGATAAATCAACCGTGGAATCATTATTTATAATTTTATAACTGCTAATGATGTTATAATTTCGAGGAATCGAACCCGGGCCCCAAAAGATGGAAGTCCGTTGTGTTGACCACTACTCCACTGATGGTTCAAAAGGAAATAATCCAGAACTTCTACTGACATATCTCGCCTAGTGAAAAGTCCCTTCAATACTTTCCCGACCACAACTTGGGCGTAGCGTCAACATGGACCAGGTTCTATCCTGAGTATAAACCGCAGTGCAAATGTTATAATTTTGATTACCACTATGATAAATCAACCGTGGAATCATTATTTATAATTTTATAACTGCTAATGATGTTATAATTTCGAGGAATCCAACCCGGGCCCCAAAAAATGGAAGTCCGTTGTGTTGACCATTACTCCACTGATGTCAGTAGAAGTTCTGGATTATTTTCTTTTGAACCATCAGTGGAGTAGTGGTCAACAAATACTCTTAACATTGTAAGTAAAACTAAAAGAGAAAATGCATTCAGGTAAGCCTAACGCTAAAACTCAATTTAAAAAATCTTTTAAAGCAGGTTCATTGCAAAATTTTGCTACAAATGTTGATCATGTTAAAGCATCTAAAAATAATGATGTAAAAGGTGAACCTAGTAATACTAGAATGTATAATGTATGCAAATTGTGTCAACTTAAAAATTACCCATTGTACAAGTGTGATAAGTATAATACTGTTGCACTTAGAGTTCAACGTGCAAAGGTTTTAAATTTATGCACCAGATGTGCAGGTATTGGTCATAATTCTGATACTTGTTTTGGCAAAAATAATAAATTGAAGTTTAATTGTTTTAAATGCAAAAAATACATGCAGATAACTGCATTTTGCCCAAAAATTGAGGAAAATGAAACTAAAAATGATATTTTTAATAATCTTTGTATTTCATTCCAACAACAAACCGATGGAGTTTATTTGTTGCCCACTATTACATTTGATCTAAAAGGAGGCAATAAAAAGGTAACTGTTAGAAGCATTTTGGATAGTGGTAGTCAAAGATCGCATGTATCTAAAGATATATTAAGTAATATTATTCCTGACTATAATAATTTATATGGCATGAAATTGAATGTGCAAACATTCATTGGTAAAGAACAAAGAGAGTTTAAACAACTGTTGTTAGGTATTAAGCTTTCAAATATTGGTGTTTTTAGTATGCCATTTTTAGTTGATGAAAATTTGAATTTAAATTACACAGTAGATTGTGTTAATGAAGTTATTCATGAATTTAAAAACCAAGGTATTCCCCTTGCTGACTCTGCATTTAATGTTAAGGGAGATAATAATAAATTTCATATACAAGCTACATTAGGCACTGACATTTTACAATTTTTTCCTTCTCTAGAACTAGTTTCCTTAATGTCAGGAAGTTGCTTTAAAGTTTCAAATAAATATATCCCTTTTGGTAATGTACAAAACTTTTTGCATAGAAAGCAAAATATTGCTTTAAATAATAAAAATGTAAAATCTTCTAAAGCAGATGTAGATGCGAGCATGGTGAATGACACTGTGGTTAATCTTATATTAAATCCCAATAAGAGTTATTTTCATCCTTTTGAAAATATTCTTATAGACTCAGAAGTTGATAACGGTTTGGAGTACTTATTCTCCATGGAATCGGTTGATATTCCATCTAATGATAATGATGACTTATCTGATTATGATACTGCTATGGTAAGTAAGTTTAAAGAAGGGATTTCATTTAAAGATGGTCACTATCATGTAAAACTTCCCTGGAAGGAAGAATTAATAAAAAGGGTTCCTTCTAACTATGACATTTCATTAAAGGTTTTAAATAGAGTGTATAATAAATTAATTAGTCAAAATTTAGTGACTGCATATGATGAAGTATTTCTGCAACAACAGAATGATGGTATTATAGAAGAGATTAAGATTTCTGAACATAAAAAATATGAATATGTGTTTATAAGACACAGACCTGTTATAAGATATGCCGAACAGGTTACTACTAAAATACGCCCTGTATATAATTGTTCCTTTAAATTGAGTAAAAATACTCCTTCTATAAATGAAGCCTCATATTCAGGTTTAGACTTAATGAATTCATTATTGAAGTTATTATTTGTTTTTAGAACTAATGATTATGTAATATTAAGTGACATTAAACAAGCCTTTTTATCAATAAGGTTAAAAGAAGAGTTTGATAAAAATAAATTTTGTTTCTTATGGTATAGAAATTATAAGTTAATTACTTTTATATATATACTAGATACTATTTGGTTATACAGCCTCTCCATTTATTCTTCATCACATTATGAAACATCATTTTGAAAAATTTCCCGATGACAAATGTAAAGAGATTTTGTTCTCTAATTTTTTTTGTGGATAACTTGATATTTACCGGTAATAACACAGTAGAACTAGATAAACTCTACCATCAGGCCTATAATTGTATGCATGAAGGTGGCTTTATATTAAGATCTTGGTCCACCAATTGTGAAAGTTTGCGAAAGTGTATGAAAGATGAAAATTTGTTAGTTGAGCATGAAAGTGTGTATGAAAAAGTGCTTGGGTATGAATATAAACCAACAAACCAACCAATTCAACAATAAACGATTTTGAAATGAAAAATAATACGTCACATTAATCTCAGACCATACCCTGAAAGAGGTGGACTGACATAGTCCACGAAAGCTTGGATGTGTCTAGGATAATATCATCAATTAATATGTAACTATAAATAAGTTGGTTTTAAATAATGTGTTTTATAATAAAAATAAAGTGATAATTAGGGAATAAGAATTTTTAAATAAATATTGAAGCACGAATAAAATTAGTGTTAAATAATATATATATATATATATATATATAATATATATATATATATATATATATATATATATATATATATATATATATATATATATATATATATATATATATATATATATATATATATATATATATATGAAGTGCTATTGCAAAAAATTTATGTACAACTTGAGTGATGTGTCTAGGATAATATCATCAATTAATATGTAACTATAAATGAAGTTGGTTTTAAATAATGTGTTTTATAATAAAAATAAAGTGATAATTAGGGAATAAGAATTTTTAAATAAATATTGAAGCACGAATAAAATTAGTGTTAAATAATATATATATATATATATATATATATATATATATATATATATATATATATATATATATATATATATATATATATATATATATATATATATATTAATATTATTATATTTTTATTATTTTTATATTATTATATTTTATATATTATATATATAATATATATATATATATATATATATATATATATATATATATATATATATATATATATATATATATATATATATATATATATATATATATATATATATATATATATATATATATATGCTCCTTGACAATTCCAGATTATATATTTTATAAAAATGTAAATAATTAAAACAAAAATTGAAAAGGATCTTCCTTCCTTAAGTAGTGAAAAGTTGAATTCTGTAGCCACAAAACTTCTTGATTATGGTGTTGAAGTTAAGGATGATTTGAAATACATGGAAGAAAAAGACCTATGTGAAATCTTGAAACCAATTCATGTTAGAAAGCTTCTTAAGTCATGGAAAACAGCTGGTAGGAATTTTATATTCTGCAGTTTTTAGTTAATTTGATAAAAGTGATTATTATAACTATGCTAGCAAATTGTATTTTTGTAATAATTTTGGAGGAAATTTTAAAAATTTTACATTTTTAGTTAAAAGTAGAAAAGAAAAAAAACTTGTTTGCATTGTTTACAATGGAAATTTTTTTACCACAATCAGTATTATAGACAACTAATTGTTCAGTCTTAATATTTTGATAGTAATTGAGTAATTTTATTTCAGAATTAAGATTTGCCTTTTATTTCACTTTTTCATAGCTTCTGAAAGTGTTTAATCGTTAGTGAGTAAATCTTTACCTATGGAGACGGGATGCACAAGTAAGCAAAATGAAAATGAACTTGATCAACATAATAATTCAAATACTGATCCAAATATACCTTTGGATTTAATGCCAAAGGCACTTTTACAGAGCATAAGTAAGTCTGAGGGGCGATCAACACAATTACGAAGACAAATAGTCCGAATTATTGTAAGTCACATCCATGGGAAATGTAAAAATTCAAGTAAAAAACACATGGAAGAAATTAATATGAAAGTTGTGGAGTAATATCCAATATCCTTCCAGGACAAAATTAACCAAATGATTGTTGGAAGTGGGTGAGATTCTTTTCAACGCCAATTGACTCTTAGATCCGAAAATATCAATGGAGAGATCCATCCTGCCAAAAGAAAATATTCATCTGTATTGTCTGACTTTACTAATATTCAACGCAGCAATATTAGAGACAGCTATGGATGCGTAAACTGGCAACCTGAATAACTAGATTGTGGTGATTCTGATGCCGTTGATTTTCACGCACAAAGATGCCTTATTAATGATGGAACACCCTTGGCAAAGATTAAATGCCGATATCCCAAGCTTTTTGAAAAGGAGGGTCTCCTATCTCACTTCAAGAATTTTGTCAATATTGATTTAATACAGTCACTTGAGTCAGGTTTGTCAACTAAAGGACAAAGAATATTCAAGTTTATGAAAAATTGTTCATTTGATCATTTCAAGTTGCTAATGAAAAAATTTAAAAATCTTGAAGCAAATAACTATTGTACTCTAGATGAAAAACTTTCAGTCATTGTTAATCTTCTGGAAGCTTATTTTAAAGAAGATGGTGTTCTTTTCAGAATTGCTAAGGTAAGTTCTATAATATAATTTCTTAATTTTATTTTTTGGTATGAATCCTATTACAATTATATGTAATAAAATTTGTTGACTTGTACTTTTAACTTTAATAAAATATTTGTTATAATTTTATTTTCTTTATAATAAAGTATGGCTCGTATTATGAAAATATCAATTATGGTAACTAATATTTCCTTTCTTTTATTATGTTAAATTTTTATAATGGTGTAAATTAAGTGCTCTTATGATTCCAAGTCGCAATCCTGCACAAAGACACTGTTTTCTAAATATAGTTTTATTATTTATGGACACATGAAAATGCATTATTTTTATATTACAATATTCTGAAAGCATGGAATGTAAGTTATAATTTATAGTTTTATGATAAGGATTCGTAACCCAAAATTGAAATATTGAACAATAATAAATAGAACAATGAGAGTGTTTAGCCACTTAAAATAAATAAATAAATAAATAAATAAATAAAATATTGAAAAATTGAAAAATTTTATACTATTGGTATTATTGATGGAAGAGCAGAAATTTGATTGAGCGATTTTTGTCAATGAATACTTCTTTCATGACAGAAATTATATTATTTTGTTGATACCTTTACCATCGAATAATTTCAGTAACTACTTTTTAAACCATAAACATTTGGTTGTGATCTTATTGGAAAAAAAAATAATTTCTTATTATATTATTATATGTAATTTATATTAAATGCCATAAGAGTTTCACTAATTCCCATGCATTTAATGCATATGATGAAAGCTTTTTATATTTTACATTTACATTACATTAATTTTTTAGTATTAAACTTGAGCCTGAAAGAGGAAGGACGGTTGTTCCTTCGAAAGCCTAGCTCTTTTTTAAAAATTTGTGTTTTAATTTTCCTGTGGGGTTTTAATTGTATAAAACTAAACACGGCTATAGTGTTCTTTTTGTCTTTTACATTAACTTAAAAGAGCAAATACCTTTTACTCAAATTACTTTCAGAGGTGTATGTAATTAATTAAAACAAAAAATCTTATTTCATGGTTATTTTATAAACCTTTTATTGTTTTTGGGAATCTTTATCTCTATAGCTTTTTTCATATTTTTTTTTCAGGAAACAACTCAGTGGAATGAAATTTCTTTAGATATGATTCCTAAAACATTTTTTTTTTCCGTAGTATATATATTGTATAATATATTAACTTTATTGAACATATTCACAAAAATAAGCTTGGAAGACATATAAAATAAATTCTCTTTAAGAAATTAAGGTTACGTTTATAGCAGACGATATTATGTTTTTGAGCTTCACTATTCTTTTTTTTATTTATTTATTTAATTTTAGATTTTAGAACGATATTGATATAATTCGATATGTACTATTTATTAAGTTTATATGTTAATGTAGTATTTTTTTTTAATATGGAAGTTTATTTAATTATGTAATTAATATATTATATTTATGTATTGTATTATTTATTTTTATTTTATGTTAATAATTAATATTTAGTTTAATTTGTTTTTATAAATGTAAGAATAGAAAGAACATCATTTTATACTTTTGAAAACTGTTTTAGCTTATATTTTGTCTATAATATTTTGATATAAATTAATTTTAAATTAGTTATCCTTAATTAAGAGAAAATGCTAGAATATGTTACATATATTCTATAAAATTATTATTTTATTTACTGAAAAAAGATTGTTGAATATTTGAAGACCAAATAAATTACGAAATTTATGAACTATGAAACAAGTGATAAATAAGTCGATTTTCCAACGCAGACAGGATGGGGAGAGGAGGCTAGTAGAGTAGATAGACTCTTAGAAAGAATGGAGAATTGTTTTAATTCTTCAGCTCTCTATGAAGATGGTTACTTTGAACCATCGATTGGTTGGCTTAAGCCAGTCTCATAGCACATCAAAAGCTGTATAAGCTTTATTGAAGGCGAAGGTATATAAAGAGAGTAGATAAATTCTCTGTTGAAAACTAGTTTCGACATATACTTTCAGATAAATGTAGATTTAACATTTATTCCTTCGACTAAAAGGAAGATAAACCTTTAGTTAGACTTTTAAAACCTTGTATGCTATTCTTATATAATATATTTTAGTTTGTTAAGAACTTTAAAGTTTCAACTTAATATTTTGTAATAAATAACCAGGCCTTAAAATTAGATCGCTTATAACCACGTCTACCATATTGAATTTCCTTTTGTATACATTTTTCTCTTTTGTAAAGTAAATCTATTAATTAATTTTTTTTTTTATTTAAGTCATATAAACTGGAAATTTGTTTTTTTCCTTCTGTATGTGGTTTCTAAGCTCTTAACAAAATGCACTAATTTACAACAGGGCTAGAACCATATTTATATATATATATATATATATATATATATATATATATATATATATATATATATATATATATATATATATATATATATATATATATATATATATATATATGAGGGAGGACGTAGCGCCGTCCGAAGCGATGAAAGTACCCCCCTCCATTGGGGTACTCCATTGCCCTTTGGTTCGTTCCTTTTTTGGTTTTCATCTTCTCAGAGGGTCTCTAGTATATCCTCGTTTCACATTGGAATGTCTATGCTCCCACTTCTTCCCCCGACTCCCTTCTCATGTTCCCACAAATTTACAAGCGCTTACTCGTACATTACCTTTATATTATAACTTCTACTGTAAATAGTGAAACATAAAACAGTACAAAAGAGTATAGCAGACTTAAAAATTCAAAATATTTTAATCCACGAGCAGTTAGTGGATTTATAAAGATTTGATATATATATATATATATATATATATATATATATATATATATATATATATATATATATATATATATATATATATATATATATATATATATATATATATTAGTCTGCGAAAGAGGGATAGAACCTTGACCTCGTTAACCCGTGTCAGAGTGCAGTCGGGAGGGGCCCGTTCGGGAGTCTGCTTGAAAAGTATTTCTTGAGATTTCCCGACGCGGATCCTCTTTTGGCTCGGTTAGTAATGCTCTTGCTTACCATCCAAGAGGTCGATGGTTCGATTCCCAGTATAGCAGACTTAAAAATTCAAAATATTTTAATCCACGAGCAGTTAGTGGATTTAAAAAGATTTAATATATATATATATATATATATATATATATATATATATATATATATATATATATATATATATATATATATATATATATATATATATATATTATATTAGTGTGCGAAAGAGGGATAGAACTTTGACCTCGTTACCCCGTGTCAGAGTGCAGTCGGGGGGGGGGGGGGGGGCCTGTCCGGGAGTCTGCTTGAAAAGCATTTCTTGAGACTTCCCGAAGCGGCTCCTCTTTTGTACTGTTTTGGCTCGGTTAGTAACGCTTTTTCTTACCATCCAAGAGGTCGGTTCCCAGTATATCAGACTTAAAAATGCAATATATATATATATATATATATATATATATATATATATATATATATATATATATATATATATATATATATATATATATATATATATATATATATATATATATATATATATATATATGATAAATATATATTTTCTTTTTCATTTTTAATGAATTATAAAGTTTCGTGTTGAAAATGGTGGCCGTATTTTTTACGGTTATACTTTACCTTTACCATACTGAAAACGGTGACCGTATTTTTTACGGTACTTAGTTGGCAGCTGCCAAATGCCGGCAGATTACCGTAAATTTTACGGTCACAGTTTTGCAGTGTGCCATATTTTTTATAATAACAAAGGGTCAAACTATATGGGATCAAAGCCCACTTTAGAGGTTTACAAGTGAGTTAAAAGCTTACTTACATTGGTGGGACAAAATAATTAACAATATATATATATATATATATATATATATATATATATATATATATATATATATATATATATATATATATATATATATATATATATATATATAGGTATAAGCGCAAATGGAAGCGCAATTTGCGCTTTAGGTAAAAAATTTGCGCTTTTGCGTTTGCGCGAAATTTCGAAAATGGGCGTATTTGCATTTGCGCTCAACAACTTTTTTTAAGAGCGGAAAAGGACAAATTTGCTCTCTATGTAAATAATTTGCGCTTCTCCATTTTCCTTAAAAAATTTTGAGCTTATATTTCAGTTTCTTATTTAATTAGCCAAATTTTTTTACTTTTATGCGGTACAGGGTAATTAAAAGTTAAAATTTAAACTAGGGATGCCGATATATAAAAAATATCCATATATGGATATTTAAAACAATATGAAATTGCCTTCGATACTATCGGTTTAAAAAATGTCGTTTATATATATATATATATATATATATATATATATATATATATATATATATATATATATATATATATATATATATATATATATATATATATATATATATATATATATATATATATACTTTTTTTTAAAGTAAACACTAATCATGACCCTGAATTAGCAGTGGAGGTGATTTTACAGAGGGAATAAAGCTTCGAATAAAGTATAAAATCTTCATATATAAACTTAAAAATTTCTAATTTCAGATTAAATTAAAATTTAATTAAAGATTTAACCTTAACATCAAAACTATTACTATCCTGTAATATATAGGATATTTTCATTTCTTTTTATAAATATCTAATTTGAAAAGTAAATTACGCAGTAGGTATAGTTTATGAAAATTGTTTTACCCCTATAATATGTCTATAGGCCTCTACTTCTTCTCTTAAATGATCTGACCTTCTTCCCTCCTCCTACTAAGTTAGACCAAATGTCCCCATCATGCAATTTGAACGCGCTTGAAAAATAACCACATTTTGCTTAAATGTTATTTTATTTAAAAAAAAAAAAAAAAAAAAATTAAAAAAAAAAACTGCTCAAAATATTTAGACAAATAAATAAAAAAAATATCGTTGATTGGATACTAAGGATAAAATATCGATATTTCGGCTGAAAAATATCATCAATATTTTTTCGATACTATTGAAAAAATATATCAATTTCAATGTATATCCATCAACAATTTGGTATGGGCATAAGGTCAGTAAATATCAATATGAAATAAAAATAACGTAATTCTGAAAAAATATATAACTCCAAATTAATAAGGAAAGTACTAAATTAAAAATATTTATCTTCTGGTTGTCTGCATTACAACAGATAACGATGCAACTTTCTGTGCAGCCTTTCTGGTGGATGCTCATGTAGAAACGGGTGACGGAGAGGAAGAAGAGCCTGAAGAGATGGAGCAAATTAGTGACCCAGAGGTTCTGTTGACAAAACCTCTCCAGCTAGAAAATCTGCTTGAAGAACATGATGCCCTTAGCCTACTTAAACATCGCCGTTGCATTTCCCACACAATAAACATCTTGGCTACTAAGGATGTTTCGAAAGTTCCTCGCTGGACCTCTAGTACCATAGGTCCATTTAATAAGACACTTGCTAAAGCACAGTCATTGTGGAATGCCCAAAATAGGAAAACTACAATTGCTGCGAGAATCAAGAAGTTGGGAGCAAAGCTTAAAACACCAAGTATCTTACTCCTCTTCCCAGTGACTATACTAACCCGGCGAAAAATCACCAGGAAAAAGAGTAACAAGTTCCTCCCTTGATATAGAAGGCTGATAACGCAATCAACCACGAAACTTACTCATCAACTATGTCAAGGAACCAGCTAAAAGGTGGTTATTTTTTTTAACATTTTTGCATAGTTGTTTAAACTATTGCAAACCCCATTTAGGTTTATAACCTCAATTTTAATTAAGGAAGGCACTAAGCCGAGGGTTGGATTGCTCCTTTTTTTTATAAAGCAATCCGACGGAAACATTTTAACTTTGCTCGAATTAGTAAATTTCTTTAGTTAGTATTTTATCGGTACGCCTCACCTACATTGGTAAGTTTTAAGAAGAAGAGAAGTACCGTTCCTATCTTTGACAATTTAATTCTGAAGTTGTTACCTGTTTAGAATTTTCAAGCTTTAAGAGAAGAGGAAATCGATAGATCTTCCCTTCTCCGGAGAGTACTAAGGCGAAAATTCTGTTGGAGTTTCAACTTAGTCATTCCTTATTTTTAGTTGATCTACTCAAAATTGCAGAAAACTGAGTTCTGTCTTAGTTTCTGCAATTTCCCACGTTAAAAAAAAACAATCAACTAAATTATCTTCTCGATTCATCTTTTTTAATTTTATTTCAGATGTGAGGTTTTCGACAGTATTTTTAGGGAATTCCGGTTATTTTCAAAGTCCTTTTATCTACCACTATCCTTTCTTTCGGCGTAACTTAAAACACATTCTCTTGTGTTTTTAAATTGTCATTCACAGCATCACTCGCAACGCAATGGAAAACTGATAGGATTTTTTTATATTTTTGTTTTTAGTCACATACAAACTTGTAAATTGGTAGGTTACTCGTATATATTATTACTAATATTATTTATAGATTTATTTTAGTAGATTTAAATATCTACTTCCTTTTGACGAATCCACACTAAGCATAGTAGTTGGATTGTAAATAAAATTATTACAAATAATTTTAAGGATTATAATAACCGAAATATGACTATTATTCGCATAACTTAGTTTACTTCTAAGGTTTTATTGTTAGATGATTGTAAATATTTTGACACTCTAACATATATATTTTTTATATTATTTTATATTTTTCTGTATATATTATCTATTAAATAAATTATTTATCATATTATTTTATATATTATATATATATATATATATATATATATATATATATATATATATATATATATATATATATATATATATATATATATATATATATATATATATTTAACTAAGTATTGATCACAAATCCATATTAAAGTAAAATCAACAACACTTGATTTTATATTATATTTTATATATTCATTACAGACACCTTTTACTATCTGTATAATAAAGAATAACATGAAAATTTATTGTTCCTTTTATTCTCTCTCTTCCTTCAGTACTGAAGGTTGACTCTTAAATTAATTTCAATCTAGGCCATTCTCAAATATACTGAAGTCCAGTTTTAACATTTCTTTTGAGATGGCTTATTTTGAAAAGAGAGGGTGGGAAGGTTAAAGTTTTAAATTTAAATAATTTATTTATTTTATTTAATATCCATACATTATATTTTTAAAGACCCAATCTTTGGCTGTTCCTTTGTTATCTGATGAAAGGGGTCATTTCAATTGAAGAAACAAGGGAACAGGTGAAATGTGCTTCAAGTGAAGTTTAGAGTTAACAATTAGAATTGTCAATTCTCCTCATTTGTATTTCTCTTATAAAATTACGAAATACAGTCTACTACCATTTTTAAATGCGAATGAGTGTAACATTTAAATTATAATTATCAAAGTCATTTCTTTATTTGGAAGTCAACTCAGTCAAGAGGTTGTCAGAGAGGGAAAATATTTTTTTGCTTTTTTCTTTTCTGATAATCTTATGACAATTAGTTGACTACAGCATAAAATCTGACACAGGGATTTTGTATTACTAAAAATTTAATGAACTACACTTAATTGAAAATCTTGGACAAGATGATGGGTCTCTCCAAACAATAAAGACTACTGTATTAAGTTCCCGATATTAAATGAGGATCCCTTTAGAAGCCGGAACAAAAATTACAGTTTGAAGGGAAGAAAAAGGAAGACTTTTCTCCTTTATGAAGTAAACATTTTAACCTTTGTATGTAAAGATGAAGATGTCTTATGTTGTAAGTAGATAGAATACAAACCACATAAATGGTTTTTTTTATTTCATCTTAGAAATTTAAATGTAGATATTCTTCTTCAAAAAAGAATAGATATTGTGTTCATTCGAACTCCAATTTAAGTTACAGGTGTGATGAGATCTCAAAGTACGGTAGTCGCTTTTATTATAGGTATTAGAGAAGCCTTTATTTATTTATTTTCATTTTTTTTTGTGATTGTTGAGATGTAAAGAATCAATATTTGAAATGCGAATGACGTTTAAAGAAGTGCGCTCAATAGTTTAGTTCCTTATTGAACCGAACAAAATAAAATATAATCTTTACCTCACCCACATATAAGGTTAGGTATAATGTAAATTTTTGTAAAAGCCATGGAAAAAAAAGACCCTTGGATTTCAACCATTAAAATGTACATTCACAACACTGTGATGAAAAGCAGAAAAAGGGAATATTTTTGGTCTTCAAATCAGGAAACTGAGCGAAGACTGAGGAAAACCTTCATAAAAAGAAATTTACCGCCCAATCCTTATTTAACTGTAACTTCTGGTTTTCGCGGAAATTAAAAGAATAATGATTATATGAAATTTATTAAGCATCATTTACTAAATGACAGAAATAAACTAAATAAATAGAAATTAAAATGGTATATATATATATATATATATATATATATATATATATATATATATATATATATATATATATATATATATATATATATATATATATATATATATATATATATATATAAATATTTCGTCTTTGCCTTTCTACTTCGATCTTCCCTTCTTGTTGGAAACGTGCGCTCATTCAACCTGTACCGAAGAAGGGGACCCTTCTCAACCCTCTAACTATCGTCCAATTTCTTTAACCTCCGTTCTTTCTAAAGTTTTCGAATCTATCCTTAACAGGAAGATTTGGAAACATCTCAATTCTTCCAATCTTATCTCTGATCGCCAGTATGGCTTTCGTAAAGGACGTTCTACTGGTGATCTTCTTTCCCTACTTTCTGACTCTTGGTCCTCCGCTCTTCGGGGTTTCGGTGAATCTTTCGCTGTGGCGCTAGACATATCGAAAGCTTTCGATAGAGTCTGGCACAAAGCTTTGATTTCCAAACTTCCCTCTTTCGGAATCTATCCTTCTCTCTGTGACCTCCTATCTAATTTCCTTTCTGGTCGTTCTATAGCAGCTGTTGTAGACGGCCACCGTTCCTCCTATAAATCTATAAATAGTGGTGTTCCTCAAGGATCTGTCCTTTCTCCAACTCTTTTTCTAATTTTCATCAATGATCTTCTCTCTATTACTTCGTCTCCTATACACTCCTATGCCGATGACTCCACCCTTCATTATTCCTTTCAATTTGAAAGACGTCCCTCCCAAAAGCAGTTATTAGACGCAAGAAGGATTGCCTTGGAGCAACTGACCTCTGATCTATCCCTGATTTCAAATTGGGGCAGAGAAAACATGGTCGTTTTCAATGCCTCAAAAACTCAATTCCTCCATCTTTCTACTCGACACAATCTTCCACACAACTATCTTCTTCGAAAACACTCAACTCAAACCTTCATCTGTTCTCAATATTCTCGGTGTTTCTTTTTCTCGTGATCTTTCTTGGAAAGATCACATTATCTCTCTCTCTAAACAAGCTTCTAAGAGGTTGGGTGTTCTGTGGCGCCTTCGTAGTTTTTTTACGCCACCCCAGTTGCTTGCTCTGTATAGGGGTGTTGTTCGCCCCTGTATGGAGTACGCCTCGCATATCTGGGGTGGGTCCACACATACAGCTCATCTTGAAAAGGTGGAGTCTAGGGCTTTTCGTCTTATCAACTCTCCTGCTCTTACTAACTCTCCAATCTCTTTCTTCCCGTCGAATTGTTGCGTCACTCTCTCTATACTATCTCTATTACAACGGACATTGCTCTTCTGAACTCTCACGTCGCATACCTCCTCCACTGAGAAGGGCTCGTGCGACACGTCTTTCTACACAGTCTCATCCTTTCTCTGTCCAACTCTCCGACCCCAGACTTAACCGCTATGCTCAATCTTACATGTACTCTACTGGTAAAGTCTGGAACACACTCCCTTTATCCGTTTTCCCAACTTCCTTTGACTTGCACACTTTTAAACGCCGTGTATCGGGATCACGTCGGCCATTAGCGACCCCGAATCCGATTGCTTCCCAACTCCGGTGGATATTGGTAGGCCTTGGGCCTTTGCCCACCGGAGGAGACATAAAAAAAAAAAAAAAAAAAAAAAATATATATAAAATCTTCCTCCAGGAAGGGCTTACGTCCTATCATTTGGATCTTTCGAAGAAGATCCTTAAGTTTCACGGGCCTACGGCGGATAACGTTGGCAGGACCAGGCCTATCGCGGAAGCCCGAGATTATTCCCATCAGTGACAAGAGCACTCCCCTAATGTGCTCATTATAACAACTGAGTTATTCGGAGCTGAAAGCAAGGAGAAACCGTTACATTTCCCGACCAGGCCTCGAACCCTGGACCTCTCGCAAAATAGGCGAGTACTCGATTGACTGAGCTACGGAGTCGCTTAAATAAAATTTCCACATGTACAAACACAAATCTAAATCTTTTACCTAGTATCAACCATGTACCTTTCAGCCAAAATGCAACACAACCACTGTACCACACCTGCATTTATAAAACCTTGTCAGTGGTCTTGGACAAAACCCTTCCACTGTGGTTGTTGCTGGTTGGTTAGGGTTTCGAGGTAAGACTCGATTTTCTTGAGCAGGTGAATGACGATTGTGGGCTAGCCAGGCCTGTCACGCTCCTAGAATTGTTCATTAAGTCACAATCCTAGAAATATTTATTATTACGTATAATTAAACAAACTGAGACTCGAATCATATATTTCATAAGCAATAGTTGTACATTTTACCACTGGAACAACCCTGAACATAAAAAAAATCTTTTACCTAGTTTTGAACTATATACCTTTCAACCAAAGTCCAACGCCTCACCGCTGCACCACACCAGCACACACACACACACACACACACACACATATATATATATATATATATATATATATATATATATATATATATATATATATATATATATATATATATATATATATATATATATATATATCAGTGATGGGAGAATCCGAATCCAGTTGAATTTTGGAATTTGGGTTCCGACTGGAACGGAATTAATAATCTGTGAGAAAAAATTTACTTGAAAGTTTTTATATTTCATAACTCATTAATCATCTTTTAACAAAATGTAATAGTAGCCTTGTGTAGCATTCGTATTTATATTACACAAAAAATGCTTACTCAAAATACCTCAAAATATACGATAATTAAATATTCTCATTAAATTCAAATTTAATACCCAAAATTAAATTTCTGTGAATCCTTATATATATATATATATATATATATATATATATATATATATATATATATATATATATATATATATATATATATATATATATATATATATATATATATATATATATATATATATATATATATATATATATATATATATATATATATATATATATATATATATATATATATATATATATATATATAATAATAATAATAATAATAATAAAAATATTCTGTATTAATAAGAATGACTTTCTTTTCAATAGTCATTGGAGTAACGCGAAAAAATGACTCAAATCTACCGTATTAGAATTTTCCTTTTTAGTTTAAACATTGTTCTCGAACTGACTGTTGGTATTGTTTTTCTCTTGTATTCTTGTAGTTATTATTATTATTATTATTATTATTATTATATATATATATATATATATATATATATATATATATATATATATATATATATATATATATATATATATATATATATATATATATATATATATATATATATATATATATATATATATATATATATATATATATATATATATATATATATATATATATATATATATATATATATATATATATAGTATTCGTAATTTGGAATAATTTTAAAATCTAAGCTTGGAAGTGGTGTAAAATTAAATTGTTATTATTAGAGAAATTATAATAGATAGTATGTATTTAAGTAGTTTTTGTACTTCACATTTATATGTTTTATTTATTTATTATTATTATTTGGTAGAGGACTTAGACTGTACGTCTATAAAAGGAAACTGAAGTGAGTTAAAAGACACAGAAGGTACAGTCGTCAACAGAAGTTCGTTCCTATTAAGCTGGAAATAAATATTTATATAAAATGGAGATCATTTCAGGTTCAGCCAATCATAGTTCAATTAAGCCCCGCTGAATGTTTTTATTTTCTTTTTATTCAAAATAGAGCTTTTATGAAATGATCTCCATTTTATATAAATATTCATTTCCAGCCTAACAGGAACGAACTTCTGTTGACGACTGTACATTGATCTTCTAAGGAGAAAATGTAGTTTCTCCTGAGGCTGAGCCTACAAATGGCAAGAGTGTGCCATTAGACTAGTTAAGATAGAACTAATCGTGTAAGCTTAAAAATAGAGTTAAGACTCTATAGAGAACTTTGTCTCGCATATATGAGTAAGAGAATGAACACTCCTGTTAACTTAGAGAAAGAAGGCCTAATTATCCTTGTCATATATCTTCGTATTTATTAATTTAGTATTTTCCTCTATTTTACTTTTTGTTAATATTTTTTATATAATGTTAAAGTTTATTTGTTTAAAACCCACTCTTTGTATTTATTGTAAATTACATAAATTCTTTTTTTTTTTTTATTAAACTTATTATTCATTTAAACTCTTTTTATTTAATCTACAACAGTTCTTTGAATTCGTTTTAACTTCACTATTTTTATTTTTGTATTTTCTGCTGAGCTCTTAACAATTACACTAATATAACAACAGGGCTCAGAACAAGAAAATTTACAATATATATATATATATATATATATATATATATATATAATATATATATATATATATATATATATATATATATATATATATATATATATATATATATATATATATATATATATTTTTTAATGTGTGTTGAATTTATATTTTTTCCTACAGCGAAATAAACTTTAAAATAATTCTAATATAAAGATTTAGAGGTTCTATATATTTACGTTTCACCACTTACTATAAATTTTGGTGTATTTTTGTTTTAATAAGTACATTTTATATATATATATATATTAATTTAAAATATATGTGCATCATTTTATTTAATTATATATGTAATTATTAAATGATTTTTTATAGAAATTTAATTATTTTCTTTTTCTCCTTTTAACAACAAGAGAGTTTTTAGTCTTTATATATTTTTTTCTTATTATCTTGTTTAATGATTTTGGTTTAACTATGTTCTTGATATAATTCATTTGTAATGTTTTTAAATACCAGAGGTGGGCATAAGCGCAAATGAGCGCAAAAGCGCAATTTGCGCTTTAAATAAAAAAAATTGCGCTTTTGCGTTTTGCGCTAAATTTCGAAAATGTGCGCTTTTACATTTTGCGCTTAATAACTTTTTTAAGAGCGCAAAAGCGCAAATTTGCGCTTTAAAAAATATTTTGCGCTTTTGCGGAAGTTTTTTGAAATTAGCGCTTACCAATTTGCGCTTCATCATTTTTCTTAATAAAAAACAATTTTGGGCTTATATTTCAGTTTCTTATTTAATCAGCCAAATTTTATTACTCTTTCTGCTAATTAAAAGTTAATACTTAAACTAGGAATGCCGATATATAAAAAAATATCGATATTTAAAAAATATCAAATTGTCCTCGATAATAAAAGATATTGTTTATATATATATATATATATATATATATATATATATATATATATATATATATATATATATATATATATATATATATATATATATATATATATATATATATATATATATATATATATATATATATATGGTTTATTGGTTTATTTGTATGGAACAAAAGCCTTGTCTTCCAATATTTAATAAAACTGACAAGGAGGTAATTTCCGAGTACATCGAAATAATGACGCCTATTGCTGTTAGGCTGGATATGTTGCAGGATGAGAAGAATGAGTACGCGGGGGTTCTATTGCCTAACCTCTTCCTCCTCAAGGACAATCTCGTGGAATTGCAAAGAGAGGTGAAAAAACTTAACTATGCCAAAAGCTTAGTCAACTACTTACTAAAGCAGCCAAAGCCAAACAAAGGGATTTGAACCGAGGTTCAGCATCATTTTTGATGATTGTGATTTACTTATGGCAACAGCTCTGCACCCTCACTTCAAACTCGGAGTGGCACATAGGTTAAATGAGGGGAAGTATCCAGCTGTCAAGACGAGGATATTGGAGGAAATAAAGTGTAATATTGCATCGAATTTTACTCCTCCACATCAAGGCACTGAAGGTGATGGGAATGAATCTGAAATGGACCCATTTAAGGTGAGCTATTTTTATAATTTAGAACAAACTTTAAGCATCTCTTGTCCTATATATATATATATATATATATATATATATATATATATATATATATATATATATATATATATATATATATATATATATATATATATATATATATATATATATATATATATATCACAGAGATAGAATGAGGAGTGAACTGGTGAGAGAAGAACTTGGGGTGGAATCAATTTTGGAATGCATAGAAAGAAACCAACTGAGATGGTTTGGTCACGTGAAGAGAATGGGGAGAGGGAGAGAGACTGAGAGAGATGCTGGAATGGAGACTAGAAGGAAGGAGACCGGCGGGAAGACCAAGGAAGAGATGGATGGAGGCGATAGAAGAAGCCATACAACGAAGGAACAAGACACTGGAAGAGGTGGAAGACAACCGAATGTTTGAGGACAGAAATGCGTGGAGAAGATTTTGGAGTAGCACCCGACAGGCGCCAGCCTACCGGTTTGGACGGTGATGATGATGATGATGATGATGATGATGATGATGATATATATATATATATATATATATATATATATATATATATATATATATATATATATATATATATATATATATATATATATATATATATATATATATATATATATATATATATACATAATACAGTGACATAATGTTCAAATGAAACTTAAAAAGTTTTCAGTTCTTCATACCATTTCTAAATTTTTCAGAAACTGTAGGCCCCATATATCCAGCAGACACCTCTGGAGGAGAAGTTGCGGCAAACCTTGGATAGCTGGGATGCAGTAGATGTTCACCACAATACCCCTCTCACTAGGAACCTTTTTCCATGTGAATACCAAGAGGTCTGGGTGGACTTGTTTATGAAGTATAATATCCCATCACCCAGCTCAGCGGCCGTGGAGAGGTTGTTTAGTCAAGGCTCTGACATTCTAAGACCAAAGAGGGCAGCCATTGCATCCAGCAATTTTGAAAAATTGCTGGATGCAATGGCTGCCCTCTTTGGTCTTAGGAGGAAGAGATCATAGATGGCTGAATAAATAATAATAAATTATTTCTCATTTTTTGTTATATATTCGCATTTATCAAATAAAATTAAAAAATAATTCATCTTTACATCTTTTTTTTCTTTTTTTTTTTTTTTGCTCCAAAATTTGCGCTTTAAAATTTTTTTTTCATTTGCGGACATGTGCGCTTTTGCATTTGCGGACTAAATTTTTGAAAAAATGTGCGCTTTTGCATTTGCGGACAAAGTTTTTAAAATTTGCGCTTTTGAGTTTGCGCTCTAAATTTTAAATTTTGCGCGCCCACCTCTGTTAAATACATTTAGAAATTATACATAAATAATAGAGCCTGTTGAATCTTCTCTTCCTTAATCTAAATTTAAAAATTAGCCCTCGCGACTACGCGTCGGACTTTTTGCGTCCAGACTTTTTTTTTTTTTTTTTTTTTTTTTAATAAATTTTTCATATTTTTTTAATCTTTTTATTTTCCTTCCAGGTATTCCTCAGAAAAAGGTTCAAGAAGATGGGAAATTTTTTTGGATTAGTTATAAGAAAAAAAAACATGGCGGTTCAAAGTTAGAATGGACGTAAAAAGTCCATCGCGTAGTCCCGCGTAGGTGACAAAAAATTGGCCTGAAAAATAAAAATCGCCAAAAAAAATTGTTGTTTTCCTTCAGTATTGAATAAATACTGTAGTAAAACATTATAATTTATTTAATTTTTTTATTAATTTTTAATGAATATTGTAACAGAGAATGCAAAGTTCAATGGTAAAGCGGCAGATGCGTCGACCATTATAGAATGCTTTGACGCTTATATGCAATGCTAAATTGTAAATCATATAATTGAAAAAACTAAAAATTTTCTCAAGAGTTCATTGAAGAACACAATGTAAGGGACAAAAAGCTGTATCAGCCTACAGATGTTATTAAATTACGCTCATTTTTTGGGATATTGATTGTGATGGGGGCTCACTCTGACACCAAACAAGATTTGGAAAGACTCTGGAATGAAACATCTGGAAAGAGTATTTATCGCGCGGGAATGTCTTTGAGGCGAGTCAGGGCAATGTTGACATTACTTCGCTTTGACGACAGAAAAGAGAAAAGAGAAAGAGCAGGGAAGGCGAATCCCGACAAACTAGAACCACTGAGGGAGGTTTTTGACATGGTCAATGACATTCTAAAGGAAAACTTCAAACAGGGTGCATTCTTATGCATTGACGAAATGCTATGCTTATTTAGGGGCAATGCATCCTTTAGAGTGTATATAAAATCCAAACCCGGTAAATATGGGTTCCTCCTAAGAATGTTGTCAGACTGAGAAACAAACCTTTTCCTTCAATTGTTGCCCTATGGTGGGAAAGTAGGAAACATACCAGCTAAAAATCCAGAGGAGATTGTTATGCACCTGACAAGACCTTACTACCACACTAATAGAAACATAACAACAGATAGGTTTTACACCTCGGTCCTATTGGCAACCCAACTTTATAACCACCATCAACAGAACAAGAAGTCATTTGTCAGAAACCTAAAGGAAGTGAGAGGCCGTCAGTTGTTTTCAACACTCTTTGCCATTTCAAAGAGGCCAACATCAGGGGACAATGTGCCAATAATGCTTGCATCATATGCAGCTAAACAAAAGCCTCCCAAAAATGTAATCCTCTTATCAACAATTCACTCTGAATTCGAAATCTCTCAAACATACAAAGGGAGACCAAATCCCAAGGCAAGGCAAAAGGCCATTGAGTTCTATAATTCGACAATGGGGCAGTTGATATGGTCAGAAGATTTTCTTCCAAAAGATGAAAGCTGTGCTGGACCTTGTCCTGGTTTTACTCCATCCTAGACATTTGCGCCATGAACGCTTTTTTTTATACTATACAGTATAAAAGATGAGAGAACCGTACAGGCGTTGAAAAAAAAGAAGGAATCGCGTTAGAATGAACATTTATGAGAAGCTAGCCATGGATCTCATACGCCCACATTTACTCCGACGGTACCAAAATAACCCCAGGCTCAGTTCTGAAATCAAGTAATCAATTATAAAATGTTTCCCTGAAGCTCGACCACCACCACCACAACCACAGCAAGGGGTGCCTCAGGGAGATAGTTGAAACCGGTGTCAAAGGTCTCAAAAGTGTGCAAATTGTGCGGCAAATTCCTCTGTAAGAGTTATTTCGAAGAGCAGATTGTGTGCTCAGTAGGTTGTCAAGAATTTTTTTTCAATATATATATATATATATATATATATATATATATATATATATATATATATATATATATATATATATATATATATATATATATATATATATATATATATATATAGTGATGGATCGGATGTCATTTTTTTCTAATTTGCGGATGCGGATGCGGATGTCGAATTTTGGAGAAGTGCGGATGCGGATGTTGAATTTTTGAAAGAGCGGAAGTAATGTGATCTTTCCAAGAAAGATCACGAGAAAAAGAAACACCAATAATATTAAGAACAGATGAAGGCTTGAGTTGTGCGTTTTCGAAGAAGATATCATAGTTGTGTGGAAGATTGTTACGAGTGGAGAGATGAAGGAATTGGGTTTTTGAGGCATTGAAAACAACCATGTTTTCTCTACCCCAATATGAAATAAGAGAAAGATCAGAGGTTAGTTGCTCCAAGGCTACCCTTCTCGAGTCTATCAACTGCTGTTGGGTGGGACGTTTTTCAAACTGGAAGGAATAATGTAGGGTGGTGTCATCAGCATAGGAGTGGATAGGAGATGAGGTGATATAAAGAAGGTCATTAGTGAAAAGTAGAAAAAGTGTTGGGGATAGGAAAGAACCCTGAGGAACACCACTGTTAATAAATTTAAGGGAAGAACGGTGGCCGTCTACAACAGCGGCTATAGAACGACCGGAAAGGAAATTAGTGAGAAGATCACAGAGAGAAGGATAGATACCGAAAGAGGGAACTTTAGAAATCAAAGCTTTGTGCCAGACTCTATCGAAGGCTTTCGATATGTCTAGCGCCACAGCAAAAGATTCACCGAAATGCCGAAGAGCGGAGGACCAAGAGTCAGAGAGAAGGGAAAGAAGACCACCCGTAGAGCGTTTCTTACGAAAGCCATATTGGCGATCAGAGATAAGATTGTAAGAATTGAGATGTTTCCAAATCTTCCTGTTAAGGATAGATTCAAAAACTTTAGAGAGAACGGATGTCAAAGAAATAGGATGGTAGTTGGAGAGTTGAAAGGGGTCACCCCTCTTCGGCACAGGCTGAATGAGCGCACGTTTCCAGCAAGAAGGGAAGGTTGAAGTAGAGAGACAATGACGAAATAATTTACCGAGGCACGGTGCAAGCTCGGAAGCATAAGTTTTGAGAACCACAGGAGGAATACCATCGGGACCGTACGCCTTCTTAGTATTAAGCTCAGAGAGAGCAGAAATGAGATCTTTAGAAGAAATTCTAATTTTAGGCATGATTGAGTTAGAGGGGTTGAAGGAGGAGGAATAGCTCCGGAATCGTCTAAGGTTAAATTAGAGGCAAAAGTTTAAGCAAAGAGTTCAGCTTTAGAAGGTAAAACAGCAGTTGTGCAGTCGGAAGATATTAAAGGAGGGAAAGAGGAAGAGCAAAGTTAGAGTTAACATTTTTTGCAAAATGCCAGAAAGAACGTGAAGAAGAGGAACCAGAAAGATTATTGCATTTTCCACCGGGGAATGAGTTTTTAGCGTTTCGAAGGATAGATTCATTCCGGAATGAAATATAAGTAGCGTGAGTTTCTGGAGTTTGAAGACGATGGTAATCCCTGAAGGCAACATCCCTGCGGCGGATAGCGTGAGAACAAGCAGAGTTAAACCAAGGTTTGTTAGGTTTAGTAGAAGGGAAAGAATGTGGAATGTACGCCTCCATGCCAGAGAGAATCACCTCGGTAATGCGTTCTGCACACTCCGATGGACCCATCCCACGGAAGCAATAATCGTTCCACGGGAAATCATAGAAGTACGACCGCAAGTCAGACCAGCTTGCGGCACCGAAGTGCCACAAACGTTTCCTTTCAATAGAAGGGGGTCTTTCCTGCGGAAGACTTGAAGAGATAGAAGAGGATACAGAGATAAAGTGATCGGAGGAACCCAGAGGAAGAAAGAGCTTAACAGTATAAGGAGAAGGATTAGAGTTAGGAAAAGGTCTAGAATGTTGGGTTCATCTCCAAGACGATCAGGGAAACGAGTAGGGAGCTGCACCAACTGCTCAAGGTCGTTTTGGATAGCGAAATGGAAGCCACGTTCACCAGCTGTATCATGAGAACTAGATGAAAGCCATTGGCGGTGGTGAACATTGAAATCACCTAATATGATGATTTCAGAGAAAGGAGAAGAAGAGAGACTGTGCTCTATTTTGGAGTTTAAATAGTCGAAGAATTTAGGATAGTCAGTAGAATTAGGAGATAAATAAACTGAACAAATGAATTTAGTCGTAGAATGGCAAGAGAGCCTAAGCCATAAGGTTGAAAATTCGGAAGATTCCAAATTAGAGACACGAGAACAAACGACATCGTTACGCACGTATGCATAACATCCGACTTTGGCTGAAAATTGAGGATAGAGACAGTATTAGGAAACAGAATAGGGTTTGCTATCAGAACGCTCAAACATCTGAGTTTCGACCAAGAATAAGAGGTGAGGTCTAGAAGAAGAGAGGTGATGTTCAACAAAGTGGAAATTAGAGTGCAGACCACAAATGTTGCAGAAATTAATGAAAAAAATTTGTCGAGGCCATCATTTTTTTTTTTTTTTTAATTTTCTTTAAAGGGTGTCTGTATTAATGTTTTGTGTGTGCGAAGGAGAGTTTACTCCGATTTAGAAGAAGGTGAACGCGAATATATATATATATATATATATATATATATATATATATATATATATATATATATATATATATATATATATATATATACTAGGATGACGAATTATGGGCTAGCTTAAATAATTCCTTATTAGAACTTTTATATATCGACTCTAGATTTATTTTTTAATCTAAAGTTTCTCAAAATTCTTCACCCAAAAAGTAAGGAGTATCGGAGTATCGGCCAAGTATCAGCCATATTAATCAATACCGATACCGATACCCAAAAAATGGCCGATACTGCCGATACCGATACTATCGGTACACCCCTAATATATATATATATATATATATATATATATATATATATATATATATATATATATATATATATATATATATATATATATATATATATATATATATATATATATATATATATATATATATATATATATATATATATATATATATATATATATATATATATATATATATATATATATATATATATATATATATATATATATATATATATATATATATATATATATATATATATATATATATATATATATATATATATATATATATATAATATATATATATATATATATATATATATATATATATATATATATATATATATATATATATATATATATATATATATATATATATATATATATATATATATATATATACTGTAATTACCACTCCTATATATATATATATATATATATATATATATATATATATATATATATATATATATATATATATATATATATATATATATATATATATATATATATATATATATATATATACAGACAAACCGTGGAAATTATTTGTATTCTTTTATCTCTGCTCATGGGGATTCGAACCAGGGGCTCTGAGATGAAATATCATTGTGCTAACCACTACACCACCGATGGTTCAAAAGGAAATCAACCGGAACTGCTACTAACGTATCGCCTATTGAAACAGCTCCGGAAGATCTCCCCGATCACAACTTGGGTCAAGGCCAAGGCTCTATCCTTGTATACCGCAGGTGTTATGTTATTCTGTAATTACCACTCCGTGTATATATATATATATATATATATATATATATATATATATATATATATATATATATATATATATATATATATATATATATATATATATATATATATATATATACAGACAAAACCGTGGAAAGTTTTGTATTCTTTTATATCTGCTCATGGGGATTCGAACCAGGGCTTCTGAGATGAAATATCATTGTGCTAACCACTACACCACCGATGGTTCAAAAGGAAACCTTTCTATGTAATCGTCTGAACATATGCGCGCTTCCAGCACAGAGGGAAAGTATTGGTATTAACTCATAAGGAATAGAGTGGGACAAGGATAGTCTCTAGTTCAGATGCACACTCCCTCAAAATTCGAGGAGAAATGCCATTCATAGATCTCAGGATATCATGCACCCGATCATGAGTGATTACAGGTTGAAACATAGAACACCTGAGAGGAGGAGTAAGATGAATGATGATAGAATCGTCCAGGGTGAAATTAGTTGAAGAGATTAGCCTTTTCAAAAAGGAGGGTTAGGTACAGTACTGTCAGAACAAATAAGAGACGAAAGGCAGATTTACAGAAGTTATTAGATATTTTTTTG
Organism: Armadillidium nasatum; assembly: GCA_009176605.1. Taxonomy (NCBI): domain Eukaryota; kingdom Metazoa; phylum Arthropoda; class Malacostraca; order Isopoda; family Armadillidiidae; genus Armadillidium; species Armadillidium nasatum. Next base: position 43,267 of record SEYY01022006.1, read on the forward strand.
CTAAGAGGCCAGAAATTTTTATCAGTAAGAGAAAAGAGGTTACTCAAATTTTGATGTTACCATAAATGAAAGGATTCGAATCCGAATCCAAATCTAGGCAAATTTGCAATTCTAGCATCCGAATAAGGATCCGCGAAAAAACCTTCGAATGCGGATATCACTGATATATATATATATATATATATATATATATATATATATATATATATATATATATATATATATATATATATAATATATATATATATATATATATATATATATATATATATATATATATATATATATATATATATATATACTAAAAACTCAATTTGGTTTACAGTTAGACAAGTACACTCTGCCTGGCAATGATTCATTACTTTTAGGTAATGTTCGTTTTATTAAGGATTCGAAAGTTATTCAAGAGTTACTTTTTGCAGAGGAACTTGAAACAGACACCAAAGACGAATCAGTGTTTTCCACTATAGAGTAGTATTTCAAAAAGAAAGAAATTTCGATGAGAAATATTTCTACTTGTGCGACTGACGGCGCACCAGCACTAACAGGGTGTTAGAGGGTTTCTTGCAGTTTTAAAGAAAGCCGTACCCAATGTTCTTACAGTGCACTGTGTTATTCATAGGCAACATTTAGTTGTAAGGAACTTAAGTGATCAACTTAATAAATCCCTTGTTTTAATCACATCAAAAAATAAAATTAAATCTCTTCTCTTAATTCCTGATTATTTCGACAGTTCTGCATCTTTCATGATGAAGAACTTGAACGTCCACCGCTACATACTGAAATTCGATGACTAATCAGAAGGCGATTGCTTAAAACTATTTTATTCTCTCTTTAATTCTGTCACCGAATTTTTTCGAGGATCTAAAAGTAGCTATTTGAGTGAAGAACTCGAGACCTGCAAATATGATATTTCGTGTATGGCTGATTTATAAAGTAAAATTCAATGACATGAATTTGCAGTTTCAAGGCAGTGATATAAATTTTCTTAAAGTAAAATCAGTTATTTGCTCATTTCTTGCGAAATCTTTCAGTTTTCCAACAAAATATTGGTGGTAGGAAGCTGTCTCAATTTCCGAATATGGAACAGCTGGAAAACGATTGTAATTCAATACTAGACCTCCTGATTTTTTGTGACAGTTTGAACTTACTAATTCGAGGATATGAAGCTCACATATCAAGATCTTCTAAATCTCTAAGTACCACATTGGTCAAACAACCCGTTTTTCGAGTTATGCAGAAATGAAATACAGTCCACTATGTACGTGGAGTCGATTAATTTACAAAAAGACTTCGAATTATAGCCCCTCTTTAAACAATCATACCATTAATTTTGGCTACAAAGGGATATTCCTGAAAAGTACCCAAAGTTGTGGGAACATGTCAATATTTTTTTCATTGTTTTCCCAAATTCCTATATGGCAGAGTCGGTTTTAGTGTTGTGGCTTGACTGATAACTAAGCAGAGAATCCGCCTACAAGTCGTCAAGAGGGGTGATTTGCGACTTCATTTAAGCAGCATTGAACTTAATATATTAAATCTTGCGAGTAAACACTAAAGTCAAAAATCTCATTAAATGTATGAGTATAACCTTACGTAAGTTATCAAATATAACATTTTATTTTCTTAATATTCTGAACATGTACCTTTATAAATAACTTTGTCTGTCTTTTCAACATAGTTTTAATATCAAAAATCTAATTTTGAGTTTTGAAAGATATGATCAGGTTAATTAAATCTGTACACAAAGAGGCTTCACAAACATAGCTGAGGTCACCGACAAATTGGTATAGCAGAAAGATTAGTTGCTCATAAGATATATATATATATATATATATATATATATATATATATATATATATATATATATATATATATATATATATATATATATATATATATATATATATATATATTTTTTTTTTTTTTTTTTTTTACTGTTATTTTGGATTATAAAAATATATTGTACTTTATAGTGGGTTTACATTGGTATTCAAAGTTCAAGTTTGGTAATGTGCGATGAAAATAAATTGGGATTTAAGTGGGCGCTCCTTCAAAAAAGGTTGGGGAAACACTGCTCTAACCTATTATATTGTCAACTTTGCTGACCATTTAACCCTAATTTCATAATATATATATATATATATATATATATATATATATATATATATATATATATATATATATATATATATATATATATATATATATATATATATATATATATATATATATATCAGAGGTGGGTGGAAATTTTAAAATTTAGAGCGCAAACGCAAAAGAGCAAATTTGAAAAACTTAGTCCGCAAACGCAAAAGCGCACATTTTTTCAAAAATTTAGTCCGCAAATGCAAAAGCGCACATGTCCGCAAATAAAAAAAAATTTTAAAGCGCAAATTTTGGAGCAAAAAAAAAATAAAAAATAGAGCGCTAGGATGTAAAGATGTATTTTTTTTAATTTTATTTGAAAGATGCAAATATATAACAAAAAATGAGAAAGAATTTATTATAATTATTTATTCAGCCATCTATGATCTCTTCCTCCTCGTAGCTCTCCTCTTGCATTCTGAAAAGGGTCATATTCCCTTTCATGAAAATAAATTTTTCAAAATTGCTGAATGCCATGGCTGCCCTCTTTGGTCTTAGAATGTCAGAGCCTTGACTAAACAACCTCTCCACGGCCGCTGAGCTGGGTAATGGGGTATTATACTTCATAAACAAGTCCACCCAGACCTCTTGGTATTTACACGGAAAAAGGTTCCTAATGAGAGGGGTATTGTGGTGAACATTTACTGCATCCCAGCTATCCAAGGTTTGTCACAACTTCTCCTCCAGAGGTGTCTACTGGATATATGGGGCCTTCAGTTTCTGAAAGATTTAGAGTTTTTAGAAATTTAGGAAAATTTAGAAATCCTTTTAAGTTTCATTTGAACATTGTGTCAGTGTATTATATATATATATATATATATATATATATATATATATATATATATATATATATATATATATATATATATATATATATATATATATATATATATATATATATATATATATATATATATATATATATATATATATATATCGTAAATATATGAATTTATTCATTAATACCCTTTTTGAAGTGAAATAAATCAAATAGGTACTTATTTAATCACGAAATTATAAAACAATGACAAGCTTTTGAAACATTAGCTTAGCTTTGCGCTCATACTCGAGTCGCTTCTTCAGAGCTAATGTTACTCCAAAAATTTTTGTTTGATATTATTTATGTCTGACTACATGCTAATCTGAATCCGGCAACCTGGGCAAATCTTTCTGAGTCGCTTTTAATCTGTTTGATTTATTTAACATTTTGTTCGTAATGTTATCTAACGGTATTTCTCCTTTTGCTAGATTTTTATTATGGGTGTTCTTTATGATGAAAGATTCTATGAGTTTTCTGTTGTTTGTATTTTGAGATATTTTTATTAATTGTGAATCTTTTATATTTGGTATGTGGTTGTGTGTGTTTCTATGATTTGTTAAAGAAGAGTGTGTATTGTCATTTTTTAGGTCTATGGAGTGTTGATATATACGTCTTTTTAAATCATTTGTCTCTCCAATATATACTCTATCACATTGGTTGCAGGGTATTTTATAAATTCCTATATTATTTTCAGGTTGGTTAATATGTGGTCTAAATATATTTTTTAATGTGATTGAGTTTGATTTTACTGTGTGTATATCTTTAGGTAAACTATTTTTTATTTCGTGTGTATGAATATTTGGTATAGGTAGTATATTTTTTGGTGTGAATTTTTCATTCTGTATGTTGTAATGTTTAGTACGTGCTTTTTTTAAACTTCTTTTTATGATGGGATTTGGGTATTGTAATTGTTTGAAAGTGTTTGTTATGTATTTTATTTCTGTATCTAGGTGTTCAGGATCAACTATTTTATAGGCTCTTAGAAATAGATTACTAAGTATTGCTATTTTTGTATTTATGTTGTGAAAAGAGAACCAATGTATGTATGATAAATACAAAAATAAAAAACCAAGCACCAGCCCATCATAATGGGTACTAATAATGTCACTAAATGGCATGATAAATAGTGTCGATTAACCTTAAATTTTTGTAATTGTAAAGAAACTTACACACTTACCCAGAAAAGTAAGTATATGATCAGGGATGCACAAAATATTTCCTCTGAACTTCGTGTGGGTGACTCTCTCTACTTAAGTTTTGCTCCATTCTATATTTTGATGGAATGTCCACATCATTATCAAACAATGATAAGATTGATATTTCCTCCGTTAAATACCAAAAATGGTTACAGAATTTATTTACTGACACTGCGAGATGCTGACATCTATCGTTTCAAACTTTTTCAGGGATTTGAGGAAACAAAGTTCTTGATATGAAGCTTTAGTTGTTGATTGACAGTTTATCCAAGCCTTCACATAAATTGTTACAATAAATATGCAAAGGTATTTTAAAGCTTCTTCATATTTCCTGTTAAGGTCAAACTCGAACCTTAGCAAGAACATCTTTAATGAATAAATTGCTTTCGCCATTCCACCTGGCATGATACATAGCCCCCTGTGGTCGTAATTTCAATTTATATTGTAAGACCTTTCCTAAAAATATGATGCACAATTCAAGAAGTTCATAATAATCGCCTCTGAAACATCTTTCTGTTAGAGTTTTCTGAAACAATTCTGTCATTTCTTTAATTTCACTGAGGATACAAATCTCATTTGAAAAGACAATTCCATCATTAATTTTATCTTTATCAGTAGAGCTCCACTTCTCCCTAAGAGGTGTAAAAAATGTAATGTTTGGGCTACTTGTTGTGTATGACAATTTACATTCAAATACAGCGCGTAGCACTAACTCGTAGATATGGTGACTGCACGGAAAATATAAGATATCTCTTTCAGCCAACTGTTCAATAAGCACTGTAGCACCATTGTACCTTCCTGTATTTGAAGGAGTGGAATCACAACACAGAATTTGAACTTTGTTATTAAGTCCCCATTTCTTTAACGTATTCCAAACAGCCAATGCTTGTTCCTTTCCCGATGTGTTTACTAACTTTGGTATTCCAATTAGTTCCGTATCACCATGTGTCACAACAATCGGAAGACTCTTTTTATTAATCTTTTACATTCAAGGCAGGTAATAGATCCCATCCAGTGGACAGTAACAGAAGTTGGTGGGTTCTCTTTAAAACTAGTTTTCACTTGAGCTGCATGCTCGTTCCTTAATTTATCACGAGCTCTTTTAATGGAAGAACGGTTAATTGGTAAATTATCAACATCGTGTCCCAAAGTCTCTGCTGTTCTAGAATAACAAAAACCATCTCTATCACTCAACTGACACCTGTCTAAAGCAGCTGTAAGCTTTGGCGTCATAAAGTTTTTTCTTCCTCGTTTATGCATTTCTACCTGTTTTGAACGTTTAAAAGACGGTCCTATAGGAAGGGTTACAATCATTGGTTTCATCGAAACATGATAGCTCTTTTTTCAGTTTCTCCTGGTAGTGAGACACTATATGGAATATCTATAACGGATGAGGTTATTTGATGCTGGTATTTTAGAAGCCTATTATACTTCTTTACTGAGTCTTTCTTTAACCCTTTCCTCTTTCACAGTAAGTACCTTATCAACATTTGCAAGACACCCGTATCTACCTGGCTCTCTCTGGCATAATAAAAACTTATATTCTTCATTTTTCATTAAATCGAGAGTTTCCGTGGGCAATATCAAACAAATTATCAAAATTTTCTGAAAATTCCTTTTCACGGTCTTTAAATACATCCTGAGGTTTTTTGTGCATTTTTCTGCAAGCTTCTCCATTTAGGGTGCAAGTCAATCATTTCTTCATGCAGTGAGGTAAAGCTCTTGTAGGGATTCTAGCTTTTTCCCCCAAAAATATGAATTCGCGAGACACTAAATTTGCACTTTCACTAATGGTCAGTTTAACTTTACGAATGTTATAAAATAATACTGATAAAACTTGTCGATTGGAAGGCAGTTTTTTATCTGATATTTGGTGACTAATACTACCAACCAAATAAATGTTGATGTCATCACTGCACAATTCATGCGTCATTGTGTAACGAGTGACACAAGTGAACTAAATAACTCAAAGTAAGGAAAAGGCATCCAAGCCACAGAAAAGCGAATACAGGATTCAACACGTTCAGGCTTCTCGGCAGATGTTCTCGTGTACTAAAAGTTTAATAATTGGCCTTTACATGTTTGTCATACACATAGGAAAAAATATGGTGGGTGTCTATATTATTTTCTGAAAGTTAAAAATAAGGGACATTCTAATATATATATATATATATATATATATATATATATATATATATATATATATATATATATATATATATATATATATATATATATATATATATATATATATATATATATATATATATATATATATATATATATATATATATATATATATATATATATATATATATATATATATATATCCCTTCATTCCTACATTTAATTTTAATAAAAGAATTTATGGATTCGGACAAGTTATTATTTAAATTTTGTGAAGCTCAAAATAATATATATATATATATATATATATATATATATATATATATATATATATATATATATATATATATATATATATATATATATATATATATATATATATATATATATATATATATATATATATATATATATATATATATATATATATATATATATATATATATATATATATATATATATATATATATATATATATATATATATATATATATATATATATATATATATATATATATATATATATATATATATATATAGTATATAAGTTTTTTTTATTGCTAAATTCCGTTTGTAAAAACTAAATTTGTATTTTTATACATTTATAAAAAGAGAAATGTCTTCCTTATTCAACTTAATAACATTTCGTGAGCGTGTAACAAGTGATATGAAAAGCCTGTAATATTTTTCAAGACTTCAACGTTATTCCGAAAATTAAATTATGTAAAAATAATCATTGCATGAACTTAAAATCAAAGTGTGGAGGTAACTTTATTTTTTGGCAATGCAGCAAAAAGAGCTGTAGGTGTGATTTTTCAGTTCGAAAGGACACATGGTTGGAAGGTATGAAATTGCTTTTGAGAAGCATTCTGTGTTTTATTTATTGTTGGTGCAAAGAACAAACGTCTATAAAATTCTGCAAAGAATAGCTAAATATTGGTCGCAAGACAACAGTTTATTATAACAACCTTCTTCGTGAGTTTTTTTTTTTTTTTTTTTTAAAGGTAACATCTAATTTATGCTAAGTTTGGTTAGGTTAGGTTACATTACATAAAGTTTAATTAGGATAAGTTACGTTACGTTAGATTATGTTTGGTGTAGGTTATGTTAAAGTTAGGTTAGGTTAGGTTAGTTAAGGTTAGGTTAGGTTAGGTTAGTTAAGGTTAGGTTAGGTTAGGTAAGGTTAGATTATGCTAAGGTTAGGTTAGGTTATGTTAGATTAACTTATGGTATGTTTGGTTTAATTGACAATTTATCCCACCATTTACTTTTATTTTTTTATTTTTTTTTCAGGTATGTGCTTCTTACATTATTCATGATGACAATACTATCGGTGGTGAAAATATGGAAGTGGAAATTGACGAAACATACTTTAGCAAGAGAAAGAATAATAAAGGAAGAGTTCTTCCAGAACAGTGGGTTTTTGGAGGAATATGCAGACAGACGAAAGAGGTATTTTTATTTGCTATTCCGAACAGAAAAGAAGAAACACTCATCGATTGTATAAAAGATAAAGTGAAACCTAAAACTACTATTATTTCAGATTGTTTTGCATCATATAAAAATATTGAAAAAATTGCAGGTTTCGAATACAAACACCTAACGGTTAACCATAGCAAAAATTTTGTTGATCCACATTCATTTGCGCATACGCAAAATATTGAGAACAATTGGCGTTTATTAAAACAAAGAAATAAAAAACATTGTGGTACGCACAGACATATGTTAGAGTCGTATTTGTGCGAATTTGTTTGGAAGCGAAAATTTCAAGGCAAAGATTTATTTGAAAGCATATTAAAATGCATCTCCGAATTTAAACCAATTTAATTTTAAGTAATATTTATTTATTTATTAATAGGATGTATTTTTTTTATAAAGGAAAAAAAGAATTGTTTTATTTACATTTGTCATTTTTTTTTAACTTCACAATAAATTTAATAGATTAATTTTGTATGATTATTTCAAGTTTTTAGTTTTAAGCCAGAAATGTTGTTCGATTCTTAACATTTGTCAAAAAAATTAAAATGTATGAATGAAAGGAACAAGTTCCTATATATATATATATATATATATATATATATATATATATATATATATATATATATATATATATATATATATATATATATATATATATATATATATATATATATATATATATATATAATAAAATGATACAAAAAGAAAATTAATTAATTATTTTTTATTTACGAAATAATAATATTAATTTGTAAGAGGATAGAGAGAATGAATGTTGTAGTAAGTAAATTTTATGAACATTATTTATATATCAAAATGTGTCAATAAAATCTAAAGGTTAATTAAATAGAAATTTCATAAAATAAAACTTACAAAAGAAAGGGGAAAACTAAATTAAATATTACAGAAAGTTCATTCTAAATAAAGCAGAACTCAAATAGGAGAAGAAAAGCATGCGCATGTTCCAATTTTAAGCGGAAGAGCGGAAAAGTAAATGAGGAAATGAATCTGAAAGAGAAAATAAACAAAATCGGAGGAAAATTTAACCAATTCGTAAAGGTGCGAGGAACAACTCAAACAAGGGAGAAAATCCTAAAAATTAAGCACGAGGAAGAGAGAAAGTATGTGTGTGTGTAAAATACAGACCGTGAGTGACGACATGTTTTAGAAATATAGAAGTTATATATAATATATATATATATATATATATATATATATATATATATATATATATATATATATATATATATATATATATATATATATATATATATATATATATATATATATATATATATATATATATATAATATATTTAATATTTTCTCAAACTTAAATTTGGAAGTCATATGAAATAAATTATTATTATTTAAGTAATTAAAATACGCTTGTATATATATATATTAATGATATTTTAGTTTTTGAGCTTCACTTTTATCTTTTATTTATTTATTATTATTATTTTTCTTAAAATTAAGACGTAATATTTCGATGTATTCTTTTATTATTTTTGTTAAATAAAACTGTTTAGCCTTTAATTTTACATTAGAATATTTCGACTATAAATTAATTTTAAATTAGTTATCCCTTATTTAAGGAAATTATTATAATATTTATCATGTATTTTATAAAATTATATTGTTTTGTTTATTAAAATTAAAGTTATAAAATGTTTAAAGGATTAATCGACTACAAAATTTAAATACGTAATAACCAGTGGTATTTTAGAAGAGGGAACTGGGGTGGGAGGAAGAATTAGAAAGTAAATTGGCTTTCTAATAGAGAAAAGATTGTTTCTCTAACCTCTCAAGGCTAAGCCTACAAAATAATTAATTGGATCATTGGCAGTTAATTCGAACTGACCTCGCAGGCCGAATATTGTAACTTCACTATATTTGACAAGTTATAGAAAGAGTTTGGGCTCTTTGACGAAGAGTTTATCTCGTCTCATACCTTTAAAAAGAATGTAAGAGTTAACACTCAAACTTCGCTGTAGAGAAGAAGGTTCTCTGTATTCTAGTTTTGTTTGTTAAAATCCCGTTATTTTGTTAATATGAACATGTTAAGATTTTTAGATATATTTCCAAATATTTATTTAAATATTAAAATGTTATTAAAACTTAATAAACTTTGTTAACTCAAAATGCCAAATTTCAATGTTAATAAATTCTATTGTAAATATAACTTTCTTTATATATTAAACTTTTCAAAATTAACAAACTCTTTTATTTAAATCACAATAGTTCTAGAATTTGTTTTAGCCTTATTATTTTTATTTTTGTATTTTCCGCTGAGCTCTCAACACGTCACTCTAATTAACAATAGTGCTCAGAAGTGAAAATTTACATTGGTGGCAGCGTTGAGGACGTACCCAGATACGATGAGGACGTACCCAGATACCCATTTTAGACACTTAAAATTTGAGATATCTTTGAATCACTTAAAATTAATTTATTTAAACACTTAATTTATACTTTTATTAAAACAAATTCATAAGAATTTATTGTGATTTGGATAAGGGAATTACGATACATGTATAATAAAAAAAAAAAAAGAGAGTTAAAATTTTGTACTTATATTTAAAGTAGCTAAGAAATGGAAAAGTGGGTAAAAAAAATTAATAAACTATAATAGTTAAAATGTCAACATTTATGCTTGTTAAATTAGTCAAAATTTCCTTTATTTATTATTAAACAGATATGAACTAAAATGATATGTTAGAGAATCGTTGTTAATAACCTCGATAGCTACCAATGAAGTATACGAAGAATGTTATGTCATATTATTATATCGAATTATGTTATGAGTATATTTGTTTATATATTGAGAATTTTTTTTAGTTATGTTGCAACTGAGTTAAAATAGTTGAGAAAGAGACGGGAAAAGGTCACCTTTGGTTGGTCTCTCAGAAGAATGTATCTACATTCTAAATTCTTAGCCGGTTCAGTTCAAATAGATCAAGTCTCTAAGGAGAAGATCTATGCTAAGCTGCCTTTGTGACTATTCTGTACATAAATATTTGTTTACGATACTAAGGGACCAGGTTGAAGTATTTTTTTTTTTTTTTTTTTTTTTTTTTTTTGAAAATACTTGGTTACTTCTTTTTTTCGTTAATTCTCTTGATTATTTGTCAGAGATGATACAAGTTGAGATTTATTTTATTTATTCATATTACTTATGTTATATTTCATTTGTTCGTTATTTTCATTGTGATTAATATAGAAAGTTCTACAATCTGTTTAATATTATTTATTATTTTTATTTTCTAGCTAAAGAAAATTTTTTATATAATGTCTAACTTTAAAAATATTTCAAGTAAAGTTAAATCTATTAAATCTTGTCCAATGTTCCCGGACACATTTTTAGACCGTTTGCTAAAAATTTGAAAACTACAACTCCGTGGAATGCAAATGTTGAGATGCTAATTGAAAAAGAAAAGAAAAACATCATTTGCGACTGTATTTTACCGGAATTCTTCTTTGGGGATGAAACCCACTTATCAGTTATGAATCTAAAACATAAAAACACAGCTAGTGGCTAGTGTACTTTTAAGAGAACTGTTGTTTAAACTCTATAAAATATTCAAGAAAATTGATTTCAAATATACACTATTTATAGAGCATAGCAATATCGAAGAATAAAGAGTTGATACTGATAGAAATTTGGACAAGCTAGAATCAAACACAAGAAAAGAAAAGTGGTGGAGGATTATATTTTTGAAGACAGGAAGAAGAGATAAGAAGCCTCTTGAAAGATCCCACTTCTCTAAAGAAAAAGAAAGATTTTGGCCGAAAAATGTAACAAATAAAAGGAAGAACAAGTGTAATGTTTTTAAAGGCAAAATTGTAAATCACAGTAGATGTAATAAAAATGAAGTTTATAAATGTATCAAAAACTACTGAACTGTCAAAATTTCATAGAATATTTAAAATGCCCCAGAGACCTATTTCTCCAATTCCTCCATCTCCTACCTTTTCTCACACTTCTTCACTCTCTTCATCTACTTTGTCTTCCTTATCTTCATCTTTTACTTCTTCTTTATCCGCTTCTTCTTAATTCTTTAGTTCTAACATTCTAAAACACTTTTACACCTTATATTGTATATATGTTGATAATTACAATAACTTTTAGATATATTTGACAAATTACTATTATTTTTTGACAAAATATTTTTTTGTTGTTGTTGTATATAGTTGGACTATTAAAGGAATGTTTTATATTGATGTATATACTTCCAAATTCACATTTTAGAATGTGTTCCTAACAGGATGGATGGTGAGAGAGAGAGAGTAATATAAAATATTTAATAATTGGAAACATTCTCAAACTTAAATTTGGAAGTCATTTGAAATAAATTGTTACTATTTAAGTAATTAAAATACGCTTGTATATATATTAATATTTTAGTTTTTGAGCTTCACTTTTATCTTTTATTTATTTATTATTATTATTTTTCTTAAAATTAAGACGTAATACTTCGATGTATTCTTTTATTATTTTTGTTAAATAAAACTATTTAGCCTTATAATTTTACATTAGAATATTTCGACTATAAATTAATTTTAAATTAGTTATCCCTTATTAAAGGAAATTATTATAATATTTCATATATTTTATAAAATTATATTGTTTTGATTATTAAAATTAAAGTTATAAAATGTTTAAAGGATTAATCGACTACAAAATTTAAATACGTAATAACCAGTGATATATAAGTGGTATTTTAGCAGAGGGAACTGGGGTGGGAGGAAGAATTAGAAAGTAAATTGGCTTTCTAATAGAGGAAAGATTGTTTCTCTAACCTCTCAAGGCTAAGCCTACAAAATGATTAATTTGGATCATTGGCAGTTAATTCGAACTGACCTCGTAGGCCTAATATAGTAACTTGACTATATTAGACAAGGTATAGAAAGAGTTTGGGCTCTTTGACGAGAAGTTTATCTCGTCTCATACCTTTAAAAAGAATGTAAGAGTGAACATTCAAACTTCGTTGTAGAGAAGAAGGTTCTCTGTATTCTAGTTTTGTTTGTTAAAATCCCGTTATTTTGTTAATATGAACATGTTAAGATTTTTAGATATATTTCCCCATATTTATTTAAATATTAAAATGCTTATTAAAACTTAATAAACTTTATGTTAACTCAAAATGCCAAATTTCAATGTTAATAAATTCTATTGTAAATATAACTTTCTTTATATATTAAACTTTTCAAAATTAACAAACTTTTTTTATTTATTTCACAATAGTTCTAGAATTTGTTTTAGCCTCATTATTTTTATTTTTGTATTTTCCGCTGAGCTCTCAACACGTCACTTTAATTAACAATCGGGCTCAGAAGTGAAAATTTACAATATATATGGCAAAGACCAGAGGTCTACCGATTTCCATCAGAGTTGGGGAAATACCGGAAATCTGATCGTTAATGACCAAGTCACGATACACGGCGTTTAAAATTGTGCAAGTAACAGGAAATTGAGAAAACAGATTAAGGGAGTGTGTTCATGTAAGATTGAGCATAGCGGTTAAATTTGGATTCGAAGAGTTGAACAGAGGTAGGATGAGATTGTGTAGAAAATTGTGGCGCACAAGGCCTCCTCGATGGAGGGGGTATGCAATGTGAGTTTAGAAGAACAATATCCGTTGTAATAGCGATAGTACAGAGAGAGTGAATCAATATTTCGACGGGCAGAAAGAGGTTGGAGAGTTAGTAAGACGAAAGCCCTAGACTCTACCTTTTCGAGAAGAGCTGCATGTGTGTAACCATTCTAGATGTGCGAGGCGCACTCCATACAAGGACGAACAACAACACAATAAAGAGCAAGCAACTGGGGTGGTTAAAAATAATCAAAAATTAGACTAAGACGTCAATGGAGAGGTGAATCGACAAAATGTGCTATTGGAGCACTACAAACCCTCACTGGCTGAACCCAGCAAAGATGCAGGGTGCTGGTTAAGTAATGGTATGGGCCGGGATATGGGGTCACAGTGGTTATTGGACCATTTTTCATGGAGGGGAATCTTACTGCCGATAAGTATATGAACATGTTACAGAATGTATTTTCCCATCCATTTTAGACGAGGTGGCCATACTCCCACGGGCGTAACTAGAGAGGGCGGGAGGTACTGCCTGCCCCGGGCGCCGAACAGGAGGGAGGGCCCAAAACAAGCTTCTAAATTATTTGGAAACAAAATGCTTTAGAGTAAATTCTAAACATAAATAAAAAAAATAAGTAAATAAATATTATAACACACACAAACATATACATTTTAACTTGTATATATATATATATATATATATATATATATATATATATATATATATATATATATATATATATATATATATATATATATATATATATATATATATATATATATATATATATATCGAAAAGAAGAAGAGCCAGAGGAAAGGTTCTGAAAGAGAAGACGGAGATTGAGATAAAGATTTGAAATATCCTAATCTAACAGGAAGAATACGAATTTCGGTTCTGAGAATGAAGAGTATTGGCAGAGAGACTTGGGAATCTAAAAGATCTTCAGAGGAGCTTAGATGGATTGATCAGGGATATTGTATGATGTGTTGTGAGTGATTTAGTGAAGTGAGTTGACTTTGTACATTGCTCTTCACATTGTGGAGATTGATAGTTTTAAAATAATTTTTAAAAAAAATTTATTTTCCTATAATCTTGCGTGAAGCAACAAAAGTTCCATTTTTATTTCTTTTTGAAGAAACTAAAATATAGTATATAATAAAAAATATATAATTAAAAAAAAGTAAAATAAATTCATTTTTTGTGTACATGTAAGAAGGTTAAATGATGATATAAAGCATTTGGAAATAGGAGAGATTTGGAAAGAAAAGAAGTTGGATTTGTTGGGTTGACGGAGACTAAACTTAAAGGGAAAAGGGAGGTCAATTTTGCTGGATTTAAAGGGGTATATTCAGGTGTTGGAGAGAGAGTGAGAGCTAGGGAAGGGGTGGCAATAGTAATGAGCCAAAGATGGTGGGAATGTATGATAAAGTATGAAAGAATATCTTCAAGAATTATATGGGTGAAGTTGAGATTTAATAGAGAGGAATGGCTCTTTGTATGTGCATACGCGCAGGTGAATGGAGCAAATGATGAAGAAAGAAGTGTTTTGGGAGAAACTGAATGACTGCTTGAATGGTTTCGAGGCGAGTACAAATGTGTGCCTATTAAGGGATTTAAATGCGAGGGTTGGTGTGGAGGGCCAGTTTGGGGTGGGGAACAGAAATACAAATGGGGAGAGTCTATTAGAAATATGCGTGGCGAATAGATTGATAATAGGGAATACTTGGTTTGTTAAAAAGTTGAACCATAAGTGGACTTGGGTTAGTGGGGTAAATGGTGAAAAGGGTTTACTTGATTACATATGTATTAAGAAAAGAATATGAGATAGATTACTTGATGTGAATGTGTTTAGAGGAGCTGCTAGAGGGATATCTGATCATTATTTGGTGTTGGCTAAAATTAGAGTAAGGGTAGGTTGGAAGAAGATCAGGGTTGTGAAAGTAGAGAGATTGGAGGAAGAACGAGTGGGGGAGCAATTTAGAAGAGAGCTTAAGTTAAGATGGGGTGAGGTAAAAGAGAGTGCTGCTGAGGGAGTTGAGGAAGAATGGGGAAGGTTAAGGGAATCTTTGGTAGAAAGTGCAAAGAATGATTGTGGGATAAGGGTGAGAGGGAGGTGTAAAAGAAAAGGAAGTTAATGGTGGTGTGAGGTGAGTATTGTTGTGAGGGATAAAAGGATAGCTTTTGAAATTTTTTTGGGTACAAATAGGATAGATTAATGGGAGGCTTATAAAGATAAAAAAAAAGGATTGCTAAAAGAGAGGTAAGAGCAAAAGAAAGAGCAGATATAAAATGGAGTAATAAAATAGTGGAGGGATTTAGAGAAAGGAATAAGATGCTTTGGAAGGAGGTGAATAAGGTAATGAATGAAAGGGAAGTGAGAGGAGGGGGGATAAAGGGCTTAGACGGAGAAATAAGACAGGAAGAAAGGGAGGTTGGAGCAATATGGATGGAGTATTTTAGTATGTTGTTAAATGTGAGGGGAGGTAGGAGTTTGGCTGTGATGAGGGATAGGGGAGGGATGGTGGATGAGTCTGAGGGGGAATCCTTATAAAAGAAATAGGTAAAGCTTTGAGGAAAGTGAAAAGAGGTAAATCTACGAGTTTGGATGGAATAAGTGGGGAGATGCTGCTGGAAGGGGGTGTGAGTGTGGTAGAGTGGATGTTAGGATTATTTATGTTTGACAACGGGTGTGGTACCACAAGATTGGCAGGATGCATGTGTGGTTCCTTTGTATAAAGGTAAAGGTGATAAATTTGAGTGTGGGTTATAGGGGGAAAAGTTTACTTAACGTTGTGGGGAAAGTGTATGGAAGAATTTTACTGAATAGGGTAGGGATGGATGGGTTAATAGGAGGAACAGGGGAGTTTCAGAGAAGGAAGGGGTTGTATGGATCAGATTTTCGCATTAAGAATGATTGAAGAAAAAAGAAGAGATAAAAAGAAGTATGTGTACATGCGTTTTATGGACCTGGAAAAAGCTTACGATAGGGTACAAGTATGAACTGTGGGAGATCCTGAATGAGTATGATATTGAGGAGAAAGTACGGGAAGGTATTAGAGCTTTATATTAGAATAGCAGGGCATGTGTGAGAATGAACAGAATGGAGACTGAGTTTTTTTAAGTAAATAATGGTCTTTGACAGGGTTGTGTAATGTCTCCGGAGTTATTTAATTTATTTATTAATAAAGTGGTTAGTAAAATGGATAGGGTAGGGAAAGGGATGAGAATGGGGGAACATGATGGTATGTGGGATGCAAATGTGTTGATGTATGCGGATGATGTGGTACTTTTGGCTGAAATACATGAAAATTGGAAAGTATTGGTGGATGAGTTTGTAAAGGGTAGTGATGATTTTGGTTTAAGAGTAAATGCGGGTAAGAGTAAAGTGATGTAGATGAAAAATGGGGAGGGAGGGGAGAGGGGTGTGGTTGAGGGAGATGATTTACTAATTAAAGTAGGTATGGAGAAATTGGAGATAGTCACTGTATATAAGTGTCTGGGGGTGATTTTTGGAGAGGCTGATCAGTATGAGTGATGAAGTTGGTCATAGAGTAAGAGAAGGGGAGATGTTAGGTGGTTTGAGGGATATTTGGGATAGAGGAAGGTTACCAAGGGAGGTGAAGGTGAGAATGTTTGAGGGATGCTGTATACCGGTGGTTATATATGGGAGTGAAGTATGGAGGTTGAACGCTAGAAAGAGAAAGAAAATAGAAGTTTTCGAAATGAAAGGTCTGAGAGCGGTTTGTGGAGTTGGTAGAAGAGATAGAGTCAGGAATGTTACAATAAAAGAACTGTGTGGATGGAGAAAGAGCTTGGTTGAGAGAGCTGAACAAAGTATGCTGAGATGGTTTGGACATGTTTGTAGGATGAATGAAGAGAGAATGGCTAAAAAGGTATTTGTTTCAGAAGTGGAGGGTGTAAGAGATAGGGGGAGACCGAGGGAAAGTTGGATGAGTAATGTCAAGGAGCTGTTAAGGGATAGAGGAAAGAATTGGGAGGAGGGTGTGCGGTTGACAGAGGATAGGAATGAATGGAAAAGATTGGTGAAGGGATGAGTGTTTGGATGGATGTGAGCCTGCGATAGATACCACCCCACGATTGTGGGAAAAGTTGTAAGTAAAATTAAATATATATATATATATATATATATATATATATATATATATTATATATATATATATATATATATATATATATATATATATATATATATATATATATATATATATATATATATATATATGTAAGATCTTTTATTTTTTTAAGGTTTTCCCCTCGTAGATGCCAGAGGGATTTTTTCTCAAATTAAAATCACAGATTTGTTAATTACTAATTATGAAATATTTGAATTCTTTCAAATCAAGCATATATATATATATATATATATATATATATATATATATATATATATATATATATATATATATATATATATATATATATATATATATATATATATATATATATATATATATATATATATATATAGAACACATAGATTTTAATTTATGAAGTAAAGTTTTATCATGTAGATGCCAGAGGGATTTTTTCTGAAATTCAAAAAAACTAATTTGTTAAAAATTGCCAATTATGAAGTATTTGCAATTTGGTAAATGTGTTGCGAGAAATTCTTCTTTGTATTTTTTTAGGCGAATTTAAATTATTTAATAGACTTTTGAAAAATTTCTTTATTAAATAATTACTGAAAACTTAGGAATAACATTAGGATTAGAAAAATCTCTATAATCATGAAAAAACTATCGGGGGCTGAATATAATAAAAAAGCAATAGCGAGTTCAAAACTAAAAAAATTATTTTCACTGATGTCATCATGTTTATCAAAGCAACAGAGTGAGTAAATGTGCTTTGTGGTGTAATAAATGAATGACAACACTGTAATTTTTAAAAAATAAATCTATGTGTCTGTCAATATTTACCACGAAAAGCCTATTCTACGCATATACATGTGAATTTTAATTGACCAATTTCATTGTACCGTGCCAATATTATCGTTATTTGGTTATCTAATTTGCATGAATTAATTCAATAAGAAAATTAATTCCACTTTTTAGGAGCTATTTCTTTTATATATATATATATATATATATATATATATATATATATATATATATATATATATATATATATATATATATATATATATATATATATATATATATCAGAGGTTGGCATTCCATAATTCCGCTAACAAAATTTGTACAAAGTTGCGAAATTGAAGTTAGCAGACTGCCAAAATTTATAGTCTGCTATCGCAATTTTCCATAACCAATGAAATTTCCTATTTGGACTTTTTAAAAAATGTAAATGAATTATACAAGGGCACAAGTTTACTTGAAGCAATGATCTCTGAAACTGTAAATATACCCTAACAATTTTAAATACATTTAAAAAAATTAAATTTACCTTAAAAGTTTTAATATATATATATATATATATATATATATATATATATATATATATATATATATATATATATATATATATATATATATATATATATATATATATATATATATATATATATAATTTTTTTTAACTTTAATTTTAGAAGGTTTAATTTTATATTTAATTTTAGTTCTATTATTTTATTATTTTATTCTATTTTATTATAATATATATATATATATATATATATATATATATATATATATATATATATATATATATATATATATATATATATATATATATATATATATATATATATATTTAGAGAGAGAGAGAGAGAGAGAGGTTAGGAAGGTTGAAAAGATTACGTTAAGTTAGGTTAAGTTAGGTAGGTTAGATTACGTTAGGTAGGTTAAGTTAGATTAGGATAGGTTAGTAGTAAAAGTATGCATGTTGTAATTGAATAATAAGGAAATTTATTCATAACGATATTAAAGGATATCGCTAATTTTTAATTTAGTTTATATTATATATATATATATATATATATATATATATATATATATATATATATATATATATATATAATATATATATATATATATATATATATATATATATATATATATATATATATATATATATATATATATATATATATATATATATATACTAATTAAAAAAAAGACAAAAAAATTGAGTTATTAGGCTTCACTAATATTCAATTTATTAATAATTTTTCTCCCGAAATAATTTTAAGTTTACACCAAATTTTTAAGTTTTTTTCCGACCGCTGTTTCAGCGGTCGGAAAAAATAATGTTTAATTGCTTTAACTAAACCTCAACCTATACAAGTTTTTGATACCTACTTGAAATTATATATATATATATATATATATATATATATATATATATATATATATATATATATATATATATATATATATATATATATATATATATATATATATATATATATATATATATATATATATATATATATATATATATATATATATATATATATATATACAAATAATTTGGTAGTTATTATGCATTGGCCATCTTTGTACGTCTGGCAGCGACAACGTGTATCGAAAAATGGTAAATTATATATAATTGCCCGGAAAGTGTAGACTAAGAGGAAAAATAAAGCCTATCAATTGAAGTTTTTAAAATACGTGTATTCACTATTCATGCTACATTTACAACAGTTGTTTTCATACGGGAACATGACTTTAAGACTGAACTGAGCAGTTAGTTTCTTATAAAGTTTGGAATAATGGGTATTTTTTATGAAAATTGAACCCTTTCTAACATTTTCACTCAAAAAATTTATAAAACAATTTCATTTAGTACCTTTAATTAATTATTTAATTTACCCTATTTTTTACCTGCTTCACCACCCCATTCTTATGACCTATAATTAGTTATCAAATATATATGTTTACGTCTGACATAATCCTAAGTCAGACCCTACTAGAAAATTCACGTGAGTGAATTTTAATGCCTAAATGAGAAGATTTTTGCTTTGACGTAGAAGTCAGTAAGATAAAGGTTTAAGTTAAAGAGGGAAATTGCAAACAAGCAATGGGTGACTAATAAGCCAAAATAAATCCGGTGGTAAATTTAATAGGAGGCAATGTTAATGAAGAAAGGGAACGATGAACAGAACCTCGGGGTAAAAGTATATAGCTCAAGGTGCCGCATAAGTAGCTTCGCGGCCTTATTAAGAGGGAAAAGTTTTCAAATAGCACCAATTTGTTGTGTCTTTTAGAACAAGCATAAACAATTAAATAGAATTTTAACTGATTAGAGACCCATATGGAAATTAACTATTAACTGAAATAAATCGAAAGGTATGAAAGAAATAAAAAATTGTGTAAGAAAACCAATGATTGTTACAATTTATCACTTTTGGCGAAAGAAACATCTCTAAAATGGTAACATTTTGGCGCGAAGTCGTCGACTTTTTATGAAACATTGCTAATTAATTAATATTACAGTTTTATAACTAATTGATTAAATGATCAGCCTAGTGGAATAAACTAACTTACAGGAGGAGTAAACTGTCCAAATTTGAATCTAATCTTAACAGCGGTTTCAAAGATATGGAAATAAGTCAATGAAAAATAAATGGTCAATTATTGATTAATTGAGAACTAAGATAATTAAGAATAAAATTAGAATCTCTGTTACACAGAGAAACTACAGTGCAAATTTGATAACAATTGGAGCTCTATTTTCAGAGAAACAGAGGTATCTGAAAGAAAAAAGCTTAAGGTAATAATTAGGTTAATTATGAATGAATCAATCAATGATCAGGTTCAAACAATGGACCTGGATAAACCCAAAGACTCAAGAACCTGAATAATTGAGGAAAAGAACGGTAGGAAAATACCAAGACTGAGAAAAACGACCCCAAATAGGAATATGTAAATATGGTAGGCCACCATATATATATATATATATATATATATATATATATATATATATATATATATATATATATATATATATA
Organism: Armadillidium nasatum; assembly: GCA_009176605.1. NCBI lineage: Eukaryota > Metazoa > Arthropoda > Malacostraca > Isopoda > Armadillidiidae > Armadillidium > Armadillidium nasatum. Next base: position 64,565 of record SEYY01022006.1, read on the forward strand.
TATATATATATATATATATATATATATTATTTTTTTTTTTTTTTTTTTTCTCGAATTAGTTATATATATGAATCGAAAGGGCTCGATGCCCACAGTACGAATTATAAAGGGTATAGCGTTCCAAATGACGTTTATGACAAGTTATATAGAAAAGAAACTGTACGGTATAACTGACTCATCACTTTATGATGGCTTTTTTTAACGAAGAATGAATCCAAAAAAAGGATAAAATAATTAAATTTAAGTAATTATGAATACTAATATATAAAATGGAAAACGAAAGGTTTACGGCCACAAAGATGTGTAAAAGCCCCCGTAAAGCCACTCATTGACTGGTCCAAATTTTAATAATAAAATTTGCGTTATGATACTTTGACAGAAAGCAGGGAACTTCCAAAATAAATTTCAAAAACTAAAAATCCATTGCAATATGGTCGAAAGAACGAAAGAAATGGAAAGCTATTCCACATCGATTGTGAAATCGATTAAAATCGATCGATAATCGAAATTTTTTAAATTCTTTTTTAAAGTTATTCGTGAGATTTTCTGTTAGAGTATTTCTGTAAATATGAATTAAAGATTTAGATACAAAATGTTCGACAGTCTTTTTACTTAATTTTTATCAAGTAATCTAAATTAATGTAATTAGTGAAAAACGAAAAACCTATAATTTTAGATAAAAGGTTTAAAACTGTCTTGTATATTAAAGGTCAGTTTCTATTCGAAAAACTACCGCATTGCAAATATGTGTTTCAATTACGAAGATGCATTATATAGTGTTTAAATTGTTATGGATTTTTCAAAAATTTTTAATTTTTCTGGTAAAAGGTTACTTAAAGCTCTTTAATGTGTCAATAAAAAGGATATTTCGAAATATTAGTGTGAAGTAACTCGTGTACATTTATAACGAGTTATTATTAAAGGGTTTTCCACTGTTTACTGGCACAAATGCTGAAATAACAGTTGGCAACCCTGACTCTGTTCTTAGCTGCGAAAAACACGTCGTGTGGTGGTATCTCAGTTCTACATCAGATTTTGCCGAGTGAGGGTGTGTCATATCTTGTAATTTGCAGTTAGAGACTCAGCAGTCCTACTAGTGTGTATTTCTCATAATATCAAACCATTTTTTTTGCAGTATTTTTAGATAAAAGGAGAGTTAACAGTTATGGGTAAAAGCAGTGACTTGAGTCCTCGTAAAATTGGGCAGATCAAGGTTCTATTAAGTGTTAGTGCAATAAAACAGAAAGATATTGCCAAGAAATTAAATATTTCCTGTCAATCAGTTAGCAACATAAAGGAAAAAATGGACAAAGGTCTTAATTTGGATTCAACAAGGACTGGAAGATGTGGTCGTAAGAGAAAAACTACTCCCAGGACCGACAGAAAAATCAAACAATTGGCTCTTCATGACAAAAGAAAATCTTGTAATAGTATTGCAAAGTGAACTGCAAGCAGATAACATTGGTGTTTCTCGAATAACTGTGAACAGAAGGTTATTAGAAAGTGGTTTACGAGCCTATCGCCCAAGAAAAAAAAAACCCGGTTTACGAATGCTATGATCAAGGCACGCCGAGACTGGGCTGATGCTCACGCCAATTGGACTTCTGACCAATGGGAAAAGGTAAGAGTGATACATTTGTAGGGTTTTAATTGTTTTAAATGTTAAATAACATATATATAAGTTATGAAATCAAAGAAACGTCGGAAAATATAACAATATCGCTGATTAACCTGATAACTATGCGGTCATGCTGATAAACAATAATTTCACGTCATAATTTTCCCGATTACTCAGCAGCTGCTGCTGGCATCATATGATGATACACTACTTTCTATTGTTTCAGGTAGTATTCTCCGACGAATCCACTATTTCAGTACTTGATGACCGAGTGCAGACAGTGAGGAGAAGGCCCGGGGAGGAATTTGAGCCAGAGTGTCTTAAAAAGACTATAAAACATTCACAGAAAATAATGGTATGGGGAGCAATTTCTGTACATGGGACTAGTCGTTTGAAGATCGTTGAAGGTATGATGAACCAGTTGAAGTATATAGATGTGCTGCAAAACCGTTTGCTACCTCAAACTAGAGAATGGTTCGGTGAGAACCCATGGATATTTCAGCAAGACTCGGCCCCTTGTCACACTGCCCAATCAGTGAAGATGTGGTGTAGAGAAAATGATGTTAAACTGCTGCCATGGCCTGGAAATTCTCCAGATATGAACCCTATCGAGGAATTATGGTCTATTCTAAAAAATGAAATACACAAAGTTCCCCTTACAACTAAACATGCCCTCATAGAGCGTCTCATATACGTATGGTTCCACAATGACAAAGTCAAGAACTTCTGCAGAACATTAATCATTAACATGCCAAAGGGTGTTAAGGCGCTCAAAACTGCCAAAGGAAGGCAAACTAAGTATTAGCTATTGAAAGGCAACCTACTCATGACATATCTGTAAAAATAAACTGAGTACTTCTTTACAAAATCTTTTTTTTTTTTTTTAACCTTTAACCAGAAAATTAATTTTTTTAAAAATCCATAATAATTTGAACACTACTGGATACTTTTTGAGGAAAATTGAGCAAAAAAAATGACGGTTATTAATTGGTTAAGTATTACCGTAAAGCTAGAATTTAGAATTTTCAGTTATTGTACTGCCTAGCAAGTATCCGTTTAAAAAGAAAAAATACAATGCAACTCTAAATATATATATATATATATATATATATATATATATATATATATATATATATATATATATATATATATATATATATATATATATATATATATATATATATATATCGCTTCTCCGGAGGAACAATGACGCAAGTGCAAAATTTGTTGTTTTTTAAATAAATACGACAACAGTACGAAAAAATGTAATTTCATGTGGTGGATATAATTGTAATACCTTTTCTTGACCGCTAGAGAGCAGTTACGTCGTTGTTCAAATTCCGCGTTTTCAATCACATGTTCAGAAGAACTACGACGTAACAGTCAGTTGTGTTTCAGACTTTAAGTGTCACCCATCGCTCTTATTTCTAAAACGACGTAAGTGCTATTTCTTAACGGTTGTGACAAATTTTGTATTTGATCCCAATGGGACAACGACGTAAGTGACAATTGCATCATTGTTCATCTCAAGTAAAACAATTTTCCATCACCAGTCAGTGGAGCAATGTCATGAGAATATATTCCTTCATTGTTGACTTCAAATTTTCGTTATATTTTGGATGTAACCGTTCTTTCAGCCATTGTTCATTCAATATTTTTTTGCGATTTTTTCCGATCCATAATGTTGTCAACCTTGTATACTGTTTTTAGGCAATAATATAGGCAGCTACAAAATGGACCGAACAAAAGTAATATTACGCATTGCTACTCAAAGTGTTGAACATGCGAAAAACAGAAAAAAAACCATTTTATCGAGTATTGTAATGGTAGAGCCATTACAGATTTGCTATACACAATATTATCGAAAAATCTATGAAGGGGATCAGGAAATTTTTATCGGCCTTTTTGTAGATTATTATGTCGAATAAAATTTTTACTATATAAAGTACAAAAAAAATTTATAATCTCTCTATTATTGGGCGAGATACGCACTTTTGAATTCTTGTCCAATTTCTGAAACTTCTATAGATTCGGAGATACATACCCCTTCACTTTTTCCATTTGAACTTTTTTTTCTTGATCAAACTTGTTCAAATTTTCAGGAACTCTAAAAGAATGGTATAGCCAAAGTTCCATAATGAGGCATTTTAGATATCTTTCCCTAAATACACGTTGTGAGGTAAAATGAGGTAAAATTTTTGATATCTATTCCTGAAAAATTTTGTTTTGAATTTTGACAAAAAATAATTTCAAAATTTTCAATTTTTTTTCCTTTTTACATCTTACCTCACAACGTGTGTTTAGGGAAATATATCTAAAATGTCTCATTATAACCTTCTTCTAAAGTTACTGAAAATTTGAACAAGTTCAGTCAGGAAAAAAATTATAAAAGAAAAAGCCATGGGGTATGTTTCTCCAAACCTATAAAAGTTACAGAAATTGTACAAGGATTCGAAAATGGGTATCTCGTTCAATAATGGAGAGATTCCAAAAAATGTTTTTGTACTTTATATAGTAAAAATTTCATTCCAAAATATAATAATCAACAAAAAAGCAGATAAAAATGCCCTGATCCCCTAAAGAGGGCTAAAAAATCCCGACCTATATATGTGCCCTATCAATTGGTGATTATTATTAGGAATTCTAAGAAAACTGGAAATCTTTTGGTCGTAAAAAAACGAGCTACAACTATTTTCTCGACTTAAAATCGTTGATAAATGAGATTCGTTTTAATAACCAGAAAAACACACAAGGTAGACAAATTACATTATCAGATATTAAGATAATAAGATTCGTGAAAGGTAGCGAAGTTTACTTTTACAAGAATAACTACAAACAGATGAACTGGGAAGAAGCTCACTGCAGAACAACTGGAACTAGACGTTATGGAGTGAAGAAATTAGATAGTATTATCAAAAAACTCGCATACAAATCAAAAATACCTATAGCTGAATAAAAAAAAGATTTACAGAGTTTACTGACATCTAACGTTATTAAAAAATACTACCAACCGTTTTCAAAGATGTTTTAATTTTTAGTTTGTAAATATGAATAAATATTTAGATTTCAAATCATTGGTTAAATTTATTCTCCAAAAAATCTTAATTAATACTATTCATGAGTATGAATGCCAAAAATACTAATAATTTGGCATTTTCTAGAGGAACAATGACACAATTGGAAGGTTCTTAATTTTTTGGGCTGTAGAATTTGTTTTTTCTAAGAAACAAAAATAAATAAGCCCATCGAAAACTAGAATAAATTTGCCATAAAAAATGCCCATTCATTATTTCTAGGCTATTTCTTATTGTCTAAATAATTCCAACCACATAATTGAAATATTAAATTGCGATTTCTGAAGAACTTTATAATCTTCACTTGCATCAATGTTCTTCCGGAGAAGCGATATATATATATATATATATATATATATATATATATATATATATATATATATATATATATATATATATATATATATATATATATATATATATATATATATATATGTTCAATCCCAAAAGTTCTTACACTTTTCTTTAGTGGTTTAATTTCCTTAAAAAAGTTGAAAATCCCCAATATAAGATAAAATAACGTTATTCGTATTTTTTAATATGTGAAGTTCAATAAGTTCTTTTCCATTAATTTTATAAAAAAAGAAATATTTATTTAGTTCTTCAATTTATTTAGTTGTCAAGTTTGTGAATAATATAGACGTTGCATTTTTTTTTTTTTGTGAATAATATTTTATAATATTTTATACAAATTAATATGTCTCTAAATTATAACATTGAGTGGTTTACAAACAATATTAAAAATGAATTTGAAGCTATAAAGTTTTTTCAAAATTTCAATATAATACCATTAAATAAAATATGCATAAATGGACATTCGATGAAATTGAAACAGTGCGTCAAAAATTTAATTTGGATATGTAGAAACAAACCTTGTAAAAACAGTCAATTCCCAGTGAGAAGGGAAACTTAGCTTGAAGGTTCTTCCTTGCCTCTTATAAAAATCATTAAATTCATTTATAGTTGGAGTAAGGAATTGACAACAATTAAATTTTCCGAAGAGGAATTAAATATTTCTAAAAATACTTGTATTGATTTCAATAATTACTTGCGTGAGGTAAGATATTTCTTTAATTTCATTATCATTTTTTTAAATATATATTTTTGTAAAATATATTTTTGTAAAATTTAAGTTAGGTTATGTTAATGTTAGGTTAGGTTAGGTAGTTTGATTTTGTTAATTTGTATTATGATAAGAAAAGTTAGATTATTTTTTTTTAAAAAGGATGATTTATTTTACAGGTTTGTGCACATTCAACACTTATAAATCCAATACGCATTGGTGGTCAAAACATGACAGTAGAAATTGATGAGACATGTTTGTCTAAAAGGAAATACAATAAAGGACGGATATTGGTATTAATTTGATACAGCACGAACCTCTCCTATTTTTACTATAATTAATATATGAACTCAAAATATGTTTAAATGCATTCTACACATACTTTTCTTTGTCGGTCGAGTAATATAAATAAATTATAAAAAGAGAAACTATTAAAAAAAAATGAAAAAACTGATATTTTTACTACGAATGGTGAAGCAACTGTTCTTCGGCTGGCCTTCGTTTGTATAAAAATAGCAAAATCAATTGAATAACAGGTTGCCATATTTGTCCTTCGACTGTTCCGTTATTTTTTTCTGCAATGTACTGTAATACAGTCTTCGATACTTGGAAATATTGATATTTCAAAATATCGATAAATTTAAATGTAAATTTATTGAAATTCGTATTGTTATTATTTAGTTTTCATTTCATTTATGCCTATTATTATTATTATTATTATTATTTTTTTTTTTTATTATTATTTTTATTTATTATTATTATTAGTAGTAGTAGTATTTTTATATTTATTATTATTATTATATTATTATTATTATTATTATTAGTAGTAGTAGTATTTTTATAATTATTATATACTTTTTTAGCGTAATTAATTTGACTTATCATAACCTGAACGACCGAAGATTGCCGTGTGATACAGGCCTAACTGATAGATGGAACGTTGCCGTGGCATACAGGCCTACTGCCGTATTGCACCATATATATATATATATATATATATATATATATATATATATATATATATATATATATATATATATATATATATATATATATAGATGTAATACGGCAGGAGGCCTGTATGCCCACGGCAACGTTCCATCAATCAGTTAGGCCTGTATCACACGGCAATCTTCGGTCGTTCAGGTTATGATAAGTCGAATTAATTACTTTAGAAAAGTAAATAACAATAATAAGAGACATAAATGAAATAAAAGGTAAATAATAATAATAATAATAAAAATACAAATGTAAAAAAAGTGTTTTGAAATATCGATGTTTGTATATATCGATATTATGATGCCGGTGATAAAAAAATTATTGTGACATATATATATATATATATATATATATATATATATATATATATATATATATATATATATATATATATATATATATATATATATATATATATATATATATATATATATATAGTAGAAAATCTAATAAAGGATTTTTTTTTATATATAAAACATTCGTAACTTATGAGCTGTTAAACGCGTCTTAAAAATAAAAAAACTCACATACACGCACACGGACGTACACATATACACACTGGAAAATAGATAAAGCGTAGCCTATATTAGCCTATGAAAACGGCCAATAATTGCATTAAAAGCGTAAGGTTGAACATGGCTTTGTTTACATTTAAATGTTTATGATGAGTGCAATAAATGTGAAAATACACTTAATTCGTTTTTAGTTTTATGTGAAAGTGATGAAAATGTATTTTATATATATATTTACTTTAGTTTGCCATTTTCTCTTCTTTAGTTTGCCATTTCTCTTTCAAGACATAGAAAACGGAGACGTTTTTTTTTTAACATACGGAGACGCTCGTAGCCAGATATATTTAAGAAGACAGTTTTAACGGACAGTTCCCTTGGTTTTTGCAGCATAAATACTATTTTTGTTTATGATTTTTTGGGGGGTTTTTCTTTTTTTTTATGTATTTATATTACTCGACAGACAAAGAAAAGTATGTGTAGAATGCATGTAAACGTATTTTGAGTTCATATTTTCAATATAGTGAAAATAGGAGAGGTTCGTGCTGTATCAAATTAATACCCGGATATTTCCTCAACAGTGGATATTTGGCAGCATTTGTCGTGAAAATAAAGAAACTTTTTTATGTGCTGTTCCTGACAGATCAGAAAAAACTTTATCTGATTGTATAAAAGAATTTATAAAACCAGGATCCACAATTATAAGTGATTGTTGGGCGTCATATAAAAACATAAGTTCTCTTCCTGGTTATTCGTTTAAACACTTAACAGTTAATCACTCAAAAAACTTTGTTGACCCAAACACTGGTGCAAACACTCAGAGTATTGAGGGTATGTGGAGTCTTTTTAAATATAAAAATAAAAAAAAAAATGGTATGCACAGACATATGATTGACTCATACATTTGTGAATTTGTGTGGAGACAAAGAAATAAAGGTAAAAATTTGTTTGAAGAAATATTAAAAGACATTGCTCAATTTTAAATATATATATATATATATATATATATATATATATATATATATATATATATATATATATATATATATATATATATATATATATATATATATATATATATATATATATATATATATATATATAATTTTTTTTTTTAATTAAAAAGGAATATTTTTAAATATATATATAAACTTGAAATAAAAAAAGGAACATTATTTTAATATTATTTAACTTCACCTTATGAATTCAAATTATCTGAAATAAAATAGAAAAAATTTAATTTTTATTTTTTACCCTATATTTTCATTATTAACCTAATATTTTAGGTCTTAGAAAAAAGTGTAAGAACTTTTGGGATTGAACCTATATATTGTGAGAGTTCGATTTCTCTAACTCTTATGTTCTTTTTAATTGGAATATATCATGTCGTTAATTTAAAATTTTGTGAATGAATATTAGATTGTAAATGTCTATTCATTCACAAAATTGAGCTTCAAACGCGTATTTATTTTAATGTTAGATTTTAAATTTTTGTAATTAACGTAAATATTATAATAGTAAAATTATGTGTAGATTTTTATAATAATCGTAGTGAGTTTAAACCCTACGATTATAAGAAGAAAGGGTTAGGACACCGAGAATAATTATCCATGGAACACCATTCTAGACAGTCAAGACTAAAAATTTCAAGATCGAAGATATCTCCAGCTAATAGAAGAATCAAAGGAAATCAACTAATAGAAGAATCAACAAAGAGTTCTTAGCCATAAGGCGAGAGCTAAATCTCTAGCCATAAAGGAGGAGGTAAAATACATTCTTCAAGAACTTAGAAGAGATATCGACGAATAGAAGAACCTACATGGAGCTCTAAAGAGAAACCTCTAATTATTTGGTGGAGGCCTAATCCATTTCTTCAAAATCATTGAGGTGAAGTAATCGTCGTGAACTCATCGTAACTCCTCCGAAGAAGATGAAGACAACGCCTTATGAGAACTCGGCTGATTATTCATGTTACGCTACCATATAAATATATTAATATAAACTACGAGTACAACTTATTTTCCTTATAGTCAAAATCGAGTTAAGAATTATTAAAAGTTATTAAACATCGGTGAACTAAAACTTTTAAAAATTTATATATATATATATATATATATATATATATATATATATATATATATATATATATATATATATATATATATATATATATATATATATATATATATATATATATATATATATATATATATATATATATATATATATTATAAAGTGTTTCATAAATTGAATAATTTTAACATTTAAACTTGGAAGTTTTATATAAATAAAATGATATTATTTACGAAATTAGAATAGATAGTATATACATAATTAGATTTTGAGCTTCACCTTTTATATTTTTCATTTATCTTAAAATTAGACGTAATATTCGAATGCATTCTTTTTATAAATCGTTTATTCTTATAATTTTATTGTATAAAAATAATTTTAATTTAGTTACCCTTTTTTTTAGAAATTTGTAATAACATTTAATATTTATTCTATAAAATTATATTATTTTATTTGAGAAAATTAAGTTTGTAAAATCTTTAAACGATATATCGATTATAATAATTAATTACAAAATAACTAGTGTTATATAAGTGACATTTTAACAAAATCAAGCTGGGGTGGGAGGAGGACTAGAAGGTACCTTGACCCTTCTAAGGAGAAAACGTTGTTTCTCCGAAACTCTCGAGGCTAAGCCTACAAATGGTAAGAATGTACCATTAGGCTAGTTGAAATTGAACTAGCCGCGTAGGAATAGTACATTGACTATTCTAAGCCTAAAGGAAGGTAGAAGAGTTGAGACTCTGAACGAGAACCTTGTCTCGTCTAACACCTTCAAATGAATGTTTCATATGAACATTCTGATAAGTCTCTAATGGGAGATGTTTTTCTCTCAGACGATTTATGTGAGAGGATAAGATATAGATGAGAACTTTGTCGCATCTGTATTATAGGAATGAATGTGAGAATGTGCATTCTTATTCCACTTAGAGAAATAAAGTCTACTTACCCATGTCATATTTTTGTTAAAAGTCCCTGTTCACTTATTATTCTAGTTAAACATTATAAAGTAGTATTTCCCTATATTTATTTTGTTAATTATATTATTTAATTTAATGCTAAAAGTTATATGTTTAAAGTTTATTTTATATTCATTCTTTTGTCAATATATAATTTTCCTTTTATTAATAAATCTTAAAAATCATTTAAGTTCTTTTATTTAAACCACAATGGCTCTTTGAATTCGTTTTTTTTCCTCATTATCTTTATTTTTGTATTTTCTTCTGAGCTCTCAACAAACAACACTAACAATAGGGCTTAGACCAGAAAATTTACAATATATATATATATATATATATATATATATATATATATATATATATATATATATATATATATATATATATATATATATATATATATATATATATAATATATACTTGAATTTAGAATTTTTCTGACTGAAAATTCTCGGTGGGGAGAGGGGACTGGGGCCAGTCGGTCTCATATATATATATATATATATATATATATATATATATATATAATATATATATATATATATATATATATATATATATATATATATATATACTTTACGAATGTTCGCATCTTATGAACTAACTTCCGAACGTTTAATACCCTCTTCAACCATGTATCAAAGGAATTATTTTCTAACTTTTAATATATATATAATAATAACTTATTCCATAATTTCTGATTGGGGGCTTTTGCGCCGCTTTTATGTTAACAATCCTGTAGTAGCTGCTTTGACTCTGAAAATGCTTCGGTTTCTGCCGTAAGGTAGGGGCTGTAATCGTTGATTTGATGTACAGGTTCATTTTTCTTTAATACTAAATCTTTCTCTCCCCAAAATCCACCGTTAGATAGTGTTTGTTCTCGCGCTATTCAGGTTAGAGAGTACGACTTTTGGTAGTGGGAAAATTCTTGATTTCCTATCGCTCTTGTTCAGGATCGATGCAGGTATATTCGACTAAAGGAAAGCTGACTTTCACAGAACGAAAGTTGTATTCCCCAATGATTCTGGGTATTCACCGTTTCAGGCTGTTACTGAGAAAACTCTTGTGTCCAGGTGACCTCTTTGCTTCCGCCTCTGAACAAGAAGGACTTCGACATCTTCAGAGAAACTTTAGGTTCCGCGTGCTTCCGCCTTTGATGCATCTAAGAGAACTTTTTATATACCAGAAGCCTTCAAAACATGTAATTCATGTGTATGTCAGAATCGATCGCATCAGGCGAGCTTAAGAGGCATCCTATACAAGTCCCCTTCTTAGTTTTTGAGCGCATCGACCGGTGCTTCAAATTACAACTTCCGAATGGCAGGTCGGACATGATGGAACGTTTGAAACAGTTTTGTACCTAATTCCACCTAGTCTGCAGTATTTGTTCCTGCCATATCCGCTCCTACATCCTCAGAGTCTGCATCTTCCGTTTTTGTTTCTTCATCTGTTCCGCCATCTGCAGATCTCGCTTCTTCCGCAGAATCTGCATCTTCTTCTCTTGGTACCCGTCCTGGGGATTTTGCCCCATCACCTGTAGTGTCTCTTCCTCTTCCGTAAGCTTCTTCTGTTCCGGCCGACTCACTTGTAGTCCAGAGGAAGAATCCTTGCTTGAAGACAGTTTCGTTTGCTCCAAAACATTTCATAAAGTACTTTATAGTGCTCCGCACTGGAACTGGCACTAATATATAGGGAGTATCCAAATAAGAATGATCAAAAATGCAATCATTGAAGCAACTTTTTTCACTTGCCCTAAAATCTAGCCAGAGATTTTCTACCTTACAGAGTTCCTCTTCCTCTCTTGGTGAAAACATTCGTCATATACTTAAATTCCGCTTGTTTTTGAGAAGCCGAAATCGATTGGGATAGTGTTTTCTTCTTTAAACCTTATTGACATATAATTTACGTTTCATCATTCGTTGTACTTTAATTGCGACAGTCATTTAATAAAATCTCTTTTCTTTTCGAGGTTGTTCATTTGGGGTAGTGATGTCATCTTTGAATTACAACTGTGGAATAATTAGTGGGTCACGAATTTACTTTGTAATTACATAAGCATTTTATTCCTTTTTCATTGTTCAAAGTCGCGTCGTTCCTTCATTTATGTGACTTCATAAATAAGGCAAGTTAGATATTTATTCGTTGTATTTCTTTTGCATCAAACCCCCAACCTAAAACACACACAAACATTATATTAATTATTTATATATGGTAATTGTTCGACGGAATGGCCCAGCAACCGATTTCCAGAAATCACTGCAAATGCATTAAAATAAAGAATAAACGCCAAAAAATTTATCGGCGAGGCCTACAACATTAATTATTTACGTAACAAATATGTGTACTTTACACTAACGATATTGTTGTTTAACGCAACACTTTTAAATGGACAAAATATATTTAAAATTGCCATGGTCGCCGAAATCGTTGAACCGTAGCTGCCCTAATATATTAAATATTTTAGTTGAACTTAAATATGTATTTTTCGTAGACCGTAAACCTTAATAATAATAATACATTATTTAAAATCCTTATACTCAATAATAAATTATAACTGTAGATGCATTCGTTCGCGAGCAATATTCATGCATCAAGTATTAATGTTTCACTGTTCGCAAGGTTAGCACTATTCGCTGGCCATAGGCGTAGTTTTTCCCTTTAAGTCAAGATTAGGTTAAGTTGAACTAGTTTGTTAGATAACCAGTGTTAACTAGGTTAGGCTTATTTGCTGACCGCTAGGTATACATATACCCTTTAAGCCAAGGTTAGGTTAAGTCGAACTAATTTGTTAGATCCAACAAACTAGTTCGACTTAACCTAACCTGGACATAAAGGGTAAATGTACGCTTAACGGCCAACAAATAGGCCAAACCTCGCGAACGTTAACTCTTTCAGTGTATATATAAAAAACTAGTTCGACTTAATTAAACACACCTTGACTTAAAGGGCAAAACTACGAACACGGCCTAACCTGGCGAAAGCTGCTTCTCTTAGCGCCTAAAAAAAAATATATATATATATATATATATATATATATATATATATATATATATATATATATATATATATATATATATATATATATATATATATATATATATTTAACCTTATTTGTAAAGACATGACATTTTTTTTTCAGAGGAAGCTCAAAAAGCTCATTGTAACATTTCCTTTTTTTATTTATTTTCCCGTAAATTTTATTAAATTGCTGTACAAATTGTGACTATATTATTATTATTATTATAATTGGTAGAAGACATAAGCTTGGCGACTATAAAAGGAAGTTGAAGTGAATCATCCGGCAGTAGACAAACACTCAAGATCCGGGGATCTTGTCCTGTAGCTTTGGCTAATAGGATTATAAGGGAACGGATTTTTGAATTCGTTATTTGGTTGTGACCAAGTTGAGCGATGTTATTTGTAACATCGAAGGAGAATGTTTTCTCCTTGCTCAACTCATGAACTTTTGAGTTCGTGTAGGTATAGAGACTTAATAAGGATTTTGATCCTTATATTGAAGATATGTCTTCAATTAAGTCATCTAAACCTTTTCCCTTTTGTCTCTAAAACAGACTCCCCTGTACATAAAAATCCCTATTATGTATATGTCATACCTTTTTTTTATGTAAATTTAGCTTCTAAACAGCTTGAGCCATTTTGCTACCATTTATTATTCATTTTTTTTTGTAAATAAAATAGTATTAAATTGAAAGGTCGTTTTGTTTTAACCTCTTTGAAATTTCAATCTTCCCCTTTATTTTTATTTTGTAAACTGTTCTTTGTGATTTCCCCTTTTTTAACCATCTTGTTACATCACAAAGTTCGAAGTTTATATTGGTGGCAGGCAGCGGTGGGACCGTCCTTACGACTTTATATTGAGCAGCAATGACAACTGTTATATTGTCGGCTGTGGCAAAGAACCTTTTATATTAATAATAGTAATAAAAACTAGGGTTGGCCGACGCACCGCACCGGTGCGGTGCGGTGCGTTGGTGCGGTCATTTTGGTGCGGTGCGGTGCGGTGCGCAACACATTTTCAGCAACCCGGTGCGGTGCGGTGCGGTGCGAAAGAAAAAATAAAAGTGCGGTGCGGTGCGGTGCGCAAAGAAAAATTAACGGTGCGGTGCGGTGCGGTGCGTGGTGCGGCCTCTGGTGCGCACCGCACCGAAGTTGAAGTATCCTGCTATAATCATCAATTCGTCAGATATATATATATATATATATATATATATATATATATATATATATATATATATATATATATATATATATATATATATATATATATATATATATATATATATATATATATATATATATATATATATATATATATATATATATATATATATATATATATATATATATATATATATATATATATATATATATATATATATATATATATATATATATATATATATATATATATATATATATATATATATATATATATATATATATATATATATATATATATATATATATATATATATATATTTTTTTTTTTTTTTTATATATATATATATATATATAATATATATATATATATATATGATTGAAATTGTTCATATTTTCAAGGTATCCTGACAGAAGAGTTAAAGTTACTATCTTTATTCCACCTTTCTCACTGGGAAAGACGTGTCTCACTAGCCTGTTTCATTGAAGGAGGTATTCGACAGGAGAGTTCAAAAGAGCAGTGCTGGTTGTAATGAGCGATAGTATGGAAAGTAACAGAAATTTGACGTGTGCAAAGAAATTGGAGAGAATTGGTGTGAAATAACTGATAAGACAAAAATACTTAGGCTCCTTCTTTTTAAAAGCATCATGAGTGGACCATCCTAGATGTGTGAAACGTACTCCATAGAGTGAAAACAAGATACCTGTGAAGAGTAAAAAAATTTCGAAGGAGCCCCAGAACATTAAACATCATAGAAGCTTGTTTTAATAGAGAAATATTGTAATCCTTTAAAGAAAGATTACGAGAAAAAGAAATAGCAAGAATATTAAGGACAGACGAAAGGTTAAATGGCGATGCCAGAATTACATTAAATGTTGTATCGAGTAGAAAGATGGAGGATCAGAGCTTTGGGGATTGAAAATTCCCATTTTTCTCTCTCCTCTGCCAGGAAAACCAGAGGATGACCACTTCAGGGTAACTCTCCTAGCTTTAATTAATTACTGTTGAGTATATATATATATATATATATATATATATATATATATATATATATATATATATATATATATATATATATATATATATATATATATATATATATATATAGAGGGGCGGCATCCAAAAGAATGCCCCTCAACCTCCACCCCTCACCCCATCATCACTTGGGAGTTGGCGGCCTCCGATGATGGGGATGGTGCCGCCATGACCCGGCGTCCGGCTTGCCCCGATGCACGGTCTTCTTTTTTCATTAATTTCTGCAACATTCGCGGTCTTTTTTCTAATTTCCCCTTTGTCGAACACCATCTCTCTTCTTCTAAACCTCATCTCTTGTTTCTAGCCGAAACTCAGGTGCTTGAGTGTGCTGACAGCAAACCTTATTCTGTTACCTCCTACTGTCTCTATCCTCAATTTTCAGCCAAAGGCGGTTGTTGCGCATATGTGCGCAACGATGTTATTTGCTCTCGTGTCTCTGATTTGGAGTCTCATGAATTTTCTACCTTATGGCTTAAGCTCTCTTGCAATTCTACTACTAAATTTATTTGCTGTCTATTTATCTCCTAATTCTACTGACTATAAAAAATTCTTCGACTATTTAAACTCCAAAATAGAGCACATTCTATCCTCTTCTCCTTTCTCTGAAATCATCATTTTAGGTGATTTCAATGTTCACCACCGCCAATGGCTTTCATCTAGTTCTCATGATCCAGCAGGTGAACTCGCCTTCAACTTTTCTATCCAGAACAACCTTGAGCAGTTGGTGCAACTCCCTACCCGTATCCCTGACCGTCTTGGTGATGAACCCAACATACTTGATCTTTTCTTAACCTCTAATCCTTCTCCTTATACTGTTAAACTCTTTCCTCCTCTGGGTTCATCCGATCACCTTTCTTATCTCCGTATCTTGTTCTGTCTCTTCAAGTCTTCCGCAAGAACGGCCCCCGCCTTCGGCGAGGAGATGTCTGTGGCACTTCGGTGCTGCTAACTGGTCAGACTTGCGGTTGTACTTCTCTGATTTCCCATGGAATGATTATTGCTTTCGTGGGAGGGGTCCCTCGGAGTGTGCCGAGCGTATAACCGAGGTGATTCTCTCTGGCATGGAAGCGTACATTCCATATTCTTTCCCTTCTACTAAACCTAACAAACCTTGGTTTAACTCTGCTTGTTCTCGCGCTATCCGCCGCAGGGATGCTGCCTTCAGAGATTACCGTCGTCTTCAAACTCCTGAAACTCATGCTACTTATATTTCATCCCGGAATCGTGCAAAATCTATTCTTCGAGATACCAAAAACTCTTTTCTCCGCCGCAAATGCAATAATCTTTCTGGTTCTTCTTCATCTCGCCCTTTCTGGCATTTCGCAAAAAATGTCAACTCTAACTTTGCTTC
>SEYY01022009.1:0-5000 GCA_009176605.1 Armadillidium nasatum
ATAATAATAATAATAATAATAATAATAAAAATAATAATAATAATATGTAAACTTCACGACTTTTTTTTCTTTACCACATAAAAAAATGAAGGTTTTTAAAACTTCAAAATATTAATAAATGTAATAGAAATATTATGAAATTGAGATCAAAAGAAATAAATATTTTGAAATAATCAGAAACATTTTAATTTATTTGACCTAATTTCTCCATTTTTCTACTTGATACAAACTTCCACACAATTTTGGCATCTTTTTCGAACGCAACTCAATACTTAAAACTTCGTCTGTTTTAATATTCTAACCATTTCTTCTAGTGATTCTAGGATCACATTACTCTTTCTGAAGAAGCTTCTAAAGGTTGGGTGTTCTGGGTAACCTTTAGAATTTCTTCACTCCACCTCAGTTTCTTGTTTTTATTGGAGTGTTTTTCATCCCTGCATGGAGTAAACCTCATGCATCTAGGGTGCTTGCACTCAAAAATCTCTCCTTGAAAAAGGTAGAGTCTAGGGCTTTTTCGTCGATTGTTGCGAAACTATCTCTATACTATCACTATTACAATGAACACTGCTCTTCTAAAGCCTCACGTCGCATACCTCCTCCATTGAAAGGGCTTGTGCGACACGAGTTTCTGCACAGTCCAATCCTTCTAAATCCAACTTCTGACCATAGACTTAATCGCTATACTTTATCTTACTTGTATTCTACTGGTAAAGTCTGGAACATTCCCTTTATCTATTTTCATAACTTCCACGATTTACACACCTTCAAACACCGTGTATCTGGACATGGCGGCCTTTATCTTGACGAGATTTCCCGTTTTTCCCAAACTCTGGTGGAAAATTTTTAGTAGGTCTGACTTTGTCCAAATAATATATATATATATATATATATATATATATATATATATAT
Organism: Armadillidium nasatum; assembly: GCA_009176605.1. Lineage (NCBI taxonomy): Eukaryota > Metazoa > Arthropoda > Malacostraca > Isopoda > Armadillidiidae > Armadillidium > Armadillidium nasatum. Next base: position 910 of record SEYY01022009.1, read on the forward strand.
ATATATATATATATATATATATATATATATATATATATATATATATATATATATATATATATATATATATATATATATATATATATATATATATATATATATATATATATATATATATATATATATATATATATATATATATATATATAATATATATATATATATTATATATATTATATATATATATATATATATATATATATATATATATATATATATATATATATATATATATATATATATATATATATATATATATATATATATATATATATTATCATGTAGATACTAAATTTTGATTTTCCTTAGCTTTCGCTATTATTAAGACTTGTAATTTCTTTCACGTTCAACACATGTTGTAAAAATAAGAAAGGTTTCAAGAAATCCTCTAAAAACGTATTCCTGAGGTTTTCCTTTTTTGATATTTTTCCTTGAAAATTTTTTCCTTATTTTTGTGGCTACTTTATTATTGTATTATTATTATTATTATTATTATTATTATTATTATTATTATTATTATTATTATTAATTATTATTATTATTATTATTATTATTATTATTGTCGTTATTATATATATATATATATATATATATATATATATATATATATATATAATATATATATATATATATATATATATATATATATATATATATATATTATATATATATATATATAATATGTGTGTGTGTGTGTGTAAAATTTGGCGCACCCTAAGAAACAAAACCATTGATATAAGCATGATAGTCAAAGAATATATACAGTATGCACATAATGTCTTACCACTAAGCTATGCCTTTGCCCAAAGCAGTAGGTATAGTAGAGCAGTTTTCAAGCTCTTCTTTCGAATCACTGTAGCAACTCGGTACTTATTATAATCCATAGAAAGTGCTTGGAACCCCTATTGGAACTAAATGGCATTCTGCTGTGGTGCTCCTGGGTTACAGGAGCATCCTACCAATATGTAGCAATAATAAATTTTTCTCAAAATTATTATTGCTGATTGTGCCCATGTTTGCGTTGACTTTGATTGGTTGCTCCTGTAATCCAGGAGCACCCCAGAATGCAATTTACTTCTTGGGATTCTAATAGGTACCTTGTTGCTAAAGTTATTCGAAGCAGAAGAGCTTGAAAACAGCTCTACTACGCATTATTTTTCAGGGAAGTGACGTAGCTCATTTATAAGGTTTTCGGTATGACTACTTTATAGTGATCTCTGAGTCAAGACATTGTTGTGTGGTCCTGTGGCACCGGTTCTAGGGAACCCGGTGCTCTTATCTTTTAGGTGGTGTAGAGACGGAGAGGGATCTTCAGTAGGCTGGGTGATCTTAGTTCCACTCGCTGACTGTTGAGTCAACTAGTAAACGGTGGCAGCTATCACTTCTCTTTAGCCCTTGGCTTGGAATATCACTTCAAGGGAGGGACCACAGTCGAGGGCTAAAGGATATGCCAAACTGTGGTATCCTCTTGAAGGGCGGAGTAGGCAGGAGTTTCTTCTGTTAGAGGAGCCGATTCTTCTTGAGAGAACTGGTTGCTGCCTTTTCAGATACTTCTTTTATCTTCTCGTGTACTAAAATGAATAGCTAAACTACCTGTTAACCTTGTAAAATTATCTCTAAAAGGAAAAGATGTTATAAACAAGTAGTTAGTTCTCCAATTTATTTTTCATTAAAAATTGCATAACAAACTCATTATTTTCATTTTATTACAAAAAGTTAAAGTATTATATAAAATAATTTTTTTTAAACTTATAAAAATAATGATTAATTAATATCTATGTAAATAATATTATTTTTGCAAAATACATAAAAATAGAAATTATATCAATAACTTATATAAATAACATAAATATTAATAAAATATATATTATAAAATATGAAATAAAATGTTATTCCTTAATATGTAATATTGTTTTGGCTATTAATTACTGCCTTATGCATTTATATATTGGAGGGAAAAAGAATTATGATTTGCCATTATATCGTTATTATTTTATTTCTAAATAAAAAACAGTTTTGCATTCATTTAATTATTACATATTATTTTATTACTAATTTTAAATAAACAAATACTTATTTTATCAATCAATTGGCTTAAAATCACTCTAATTATATTATTTTATTACATATATTTTATTTTTATATTTTATTATTTGTGCATTATAGATTTTCTTGAACACTTTCTACCGCAACATTAATCCTTATTAAATTTCGAAATATAGTATACTAAATTGGTATTGGCTCTTTAATTTTCAGAGGTAATGTTTGCTTGAACGGTGGCCTTGAAACAATTAACCACTGATCCCACTCCCATATCACACTCTCATATCAAAAGAGGGAGAAAAGCAATATATTTTCTTTTCTAAAATTTAAATTCAACCATCTATTAATTCAAAAGAATCTCCATTATGGTAATAACCACCTAAATTATTTTCAAAAACTTAAAACTTAAACTAAAAACTGTTTTTTGTCATCAACGTTCTTGTAAGTATCACTAAATTTCTAAGAGCACAGATGTTCTGAAGCACTTTTAAAATAAGGTCACACCCTTTCATAATCTCTGTAAAGTAATGTCATCCATTTTTTATGTCGAATAGCTCGAAAATATTTAATCTTTTTCATCACGCAAATATTTCAAAATGAATCTGCAGATAGTTTTTCGTCTCATAAACACTCATATTCCCATTGTTTCGCTCTAATATTTCGATCTTCTGAAGTATAGCTAAGAACTCTTAGTATAACATGACTATTACCACATTCTCTTTTTGAACTTTGCAATAGAATACCCCTTAGTTTTGGATGGCTTCATCGATCTGGCTTATTTGGCTTCCACTAATTACGATATATATATATATATATATATATATATATATATATATTATATATATATTATATATATATTATATATATATATATTATATATATTATATATTTAGCTACTTTTCGAAAAATCTGGCAATCTGTCCCTAACGGTCTTTTAGCTACTTTCGAAAAATCTGGAAACCTGTCCTAACGGTCTTTTCTTCATTTGCGTGCAATCCTGCATTCTCAGGGACCTTCCAGACCTTTTCTTCGTCGGTTCACGGACCGCACGGACCCGGACCCCAAGATTCGAGTCAATTTCAGCCGGTCTGAACCGCAAAGAAAATGGTCAGGAAAGAGAGTGAGGTGAACGCAGCGATTTTGCAAACTCAGGCAACTTCCTGAAACTATTTTTTGGGGGTTCACGGGGCCCCGCGGGAGCCCCTTCCCCAGATATATATATATATAATATATATATATATATATATATATATATATATATATATATATATATATATATATATATATATATATATATATATATATATATATATATATATATATATATATATATATATATATATATATATTATATATATATATATATAGTATATAACACACACATAACAAAAAGATAAATACAATATAGTATATAAACAAAAGCAACACCAAAACTCATTCAATTACTGCTTTTCAGAGCTATAGAAAAATTATGAATGAGCTTAGATAAGAAAGTATCGTTTCTTTAATGTTCTATTAATTTGCATATAAATGACCTTATAGATAATGTTACTTCCTCCAAAAGGTGTTCTTTATTGGAGACCCCTTTTATTTAATTACTGAAGCGAGGGCAGAATGAGATTTAAGAGTTTCCTCTAAATGGATTGAGTAAAAATATATATATATATATATATATATATATATATATTATATATATATATATATATATATATATATATATATATATATATATATTATATATATATATATATATTTTTTATATTTTTATTTTATTTTTTTTATTAAATTTAAATAAATGATAATTTATAACTTGCGAATCACACAACACACACACACACACACACACATATATAAATATATTATATATATATATATATATATATATATATATATATATATAATATATATATATATATATATATATATAATATATATATTATATATATATATATATATATATATATATATATATATATATATATATTATAATATATATATATATATATATATATATATTTATATATATATAATATTATATATATTATATA
>SEYY01022009.1:10000-12500 GCA_009176605.1 Armadillidium nasatum
CGTTAAGTTAGGTACGTTAGGTTACGTTAAGTTAGGTAAGTTAGGTTAGGTAGGTTAGGTTAGGTTATTTAGGTTAGGTAGGTTAGGTTAGGTTAGGTATGTTAGGTAGGTTAGGTTATTTTAGGTATGTTAGGTAGGTTAGGTTAGGTTAGGTAGGTTAGGTTACGTTAAGTTAGGTAGGTTAGGTTAGGTTAAGTTAGGTACGTTAGGTTAGGTAGGTTAGGTTAGGTTAGTTTATGTTAGGTAGGTTAGGTTACGTTAAGTTAGGTAGGTTAGGTTACGTTAAGTTAGGTAGGTTAGGTTACGTTAGGTATGTTAGGTTAGATTATTAGGTTAGGTTAGTAGTAAAAGTATACATGTTGTAATTGAATAATAAGGAAATTTATTCATAACGATATTAAAGGATATCGCTAATTTTTAATTTAGTTTATTTTATGATTATATATATATATATATATATATATATATATATATATATATATATATATATATATATATATATATATATATATATATATATATATATATATAATTAAAAAAAAAAGAAAAAATTGAATTATTAGACTTCACTAATTTTACTTATTTTTACCCGAAATCATTTTAAATTTACACTAAATTCTTACGTTTTTTTTCGACCGCTGAAAATGGCTTCTTCAATTGAGCTTGAACCAAAATATTAATTTAATTATTATTATTACTATTACTATTATTATTATTATTGTTTATTATTATTATTATTATTATTATTATTATTATTATTTTTATTATTATTATTATTATTAATAATAATTATTATTATCATTATTATTATTATTATTATTATCTTTATTACTATTAATATTAATAAAAATGCAAATAATAATATAATAATAATAATAATAATAATAATAATAATAATAATAATAATAATAATAATAATAATAATAATAATAATAATAATAATAATAATAATAATAATAATAATAATAATAATAATAATGATAATTGTACTAAAATATTCTAATAATCATAATATTAATAATAATAATAATAATAATAATATGTTTTGTATTTTTAAAAAAGGTATTATTTAGTCTAATTATTATTTAAATATCCATTACCTAATTGCTTCGAATATTTATATTCATTCGATGTAAAAATGGATTTTATCTTTAGAATATTGATAAAATCAAATATCTTATTCTTTATTATGTAAATAATATATATACGTATACATACAATACTATTATTTTAATATAAAGATAATTTAAAATTAAATTTCTAAATTAAAATGTAATTTCTCTATTCGGAAAAATTAATTTAAAACAAATATTTTTTTAAAATTAAAATTTAATTGGAGAAAGAATTTAAATAATCTCAAAATTTTGAAATATTTTCTACTTAAATATAGAAAAACAACGAATTTTTTAAATACTTAATAAAATATTTAAGGTTCTTAAGCTTTCGAAAAATTAATAATTAAATTCGAAAAATAATCTTCCATTGAAATAGGTTATATATATATATATATATATATATATATATATATATATATATATATATATATATATATATATATATATATATATATATATATATATATATATATATATATATATATATAATATATATATATATATATATATATATATATATATATATATATATATATATATATATATATATATATATATATATATATATATATATATAATATATATATTATGTATATATATATATATATATATATATATATATATATATATATATATATATATATATATATATATATATATATATAATATATATATCTTTTAAATAGTAATGTTTTTAATCAACGTGAATTGAAAAAGTTATAAGTTCTATTAATAATTTAAAAAAATTAACGTATTATGCAAATTTTTGTACACAGAGGAAACAAAAAACATTAGGGCTACATCATTTGAAGTGAGAGTGATGCTTTTATCAACAGAGAGATAGTATGGTTATTAGAAAGCGTTTCATTGATAAAAGAAGAGGGGCTAAGCCCGAGTCAATGAAGAACGGGTCGTTTTAATTAGCAGGGTTAGAGTCTTTACAAGGAAATATATATATATATATATATATATATATATATATATATATATATATATATATATATATATATATATATATATATATATATATATATATATATATATATATATATATAGTATATATATATATATATATATATATACTATTATATATTATTATACTGCCTCGAATCGCATGTTTAGAAGCTATTTTGGCTCATGAATGTTCTCACGTGTTTAAATTTTTATCTTTTGTTCGGTCTTTTATGACACAAAGCGATAATTAAATAGTCTTATAGTCTCCATTAAATTTCCTAACGGATATAAGCTAACAAATACAAATATAGAAAGGGAAGGATGAAAGTAGCAGATAATCTGTGTGACTATTTCTCTCTCTCTTAAAATATATATATATATATATATATATATATATATATATATATATATATATATATATATATATATAT
>SEYY01022009.1:27500-30000 GCA_009176605.1 Armadillidium nasatum
AACTAACCATGAGAATATGTTTGAAAATACTGAAGATCACAGACAAATTTAAGACAAGATTAAGACAAAGAATAAAAAAACAAAAGAAAAAAGCATAATTTATGATTATGAAAATAATAAAAATACTGATAATAATAATAATAATAATAATAATAATAATAATAATAATAATAATAATAATAATAATAATAATAATAATAATAATAATAATAATAATAATAATAATAATATAATAAAAATAGTAATAATTATGAAATTTTATATCAGCTTTTGTTTTAATAAATTGTATATTATTTTCTTTCCACGAATCTAAAAATTACTTCCTGTTCTAAGTTAATTTTCTTTTAGATAATTCTTGAGAATAATTTACAAATAATATAAAATGAATGATTATATTTCTTTGCTAACGCTTTTCGTCCACAAACTTGGAACATCTTCAGTAAGAATGGTAATAATAATAATAATAATAATAATAATAATAATAATAATAATAATAATAATAATAATAATAATAATAATAATAATAATAATAATAATAATAATAAATAAAATAAAATAATAAAAAAAAAAAAAAAAAAAAAAAAAAAAAAAAAAAAAAAAAAAAAAAAAAAAAAAAAAAAAAAAAATAAAAATAATAATAATAGTAATTAATTATAATAATAATTATTATAAAAATAATGAAGCAATAGAAACAACAATAATAATAATAATAATAATAATAATAATAATAATAATAATAATAATAATAATAATAATAATAATAATAATAATAATAATAATATAATAATAATATAATAATAATAATAATAATAATAATAATAATAATAATAATAATAATAATAATAATAATAATAATAATAATAATAATAATAATAATAATAATAATAATAATAATAATAATAATAATAATAATAATAATAGCAATAGAAATAATAATAATATTAATAAAAAAATTGTAGTGTTTCTTCAAAAGGAAAGAGAAGCAATCCTCTCAGTCAATTGCACTTATTGAAATTATTCTTAGGCCTAATACATCAATTTACATTAGCTCCAATACCTACGGAGCTCAATATCTCTATACTTTTTATTTATAACTTGAATAATTACACAACAATAATAATAATGATATTAATAATGATAATAATGATAATAAAAATAACAATGATAATAATGATAATAATTATAATAATAATATGATAATAATTAATAATAATAATAATAATAATAATAATAATAATAATAATAATAATAATAATAATAATAATAATAATTAATAATAATAATTAAATAATTTTTTTTTTTTTTTTTTAATTTTTTAACTATTCGTAAATTATAATATTATTATATATATATATATATATATATATATATATATATATATATATATATATATATATATATATATATATATATATATATATATATATATATATATATATATATATATATATATATATATATATATAAATATATATAAATATAATATATAATAAGTTTAAAATTAATAGTAACCTATATATTAATAATTAATATTAATAATAATAATAATAATAATAATAATAATAATAATAATAATAATAATAATAATAATAATAATAATAAATAATAATAATAATATAAATAATAAATAATAATAATAATAATAATAATAATAATAATAAATAGTAATAAAAATAATAATAATAATAATAATAATAATAATAATAATAAAATAACAATATAATAATAATTATAATTATCATTTACAATTGTAATAATAATAATAATAAATAATAATAATAATAAATATTAATTATTATTATTTTGTTTCCTAAATACAACAAATAAATACAATAATTTTTTTTACCTTTTCTATTCATTTTCTGAAGTTCATCGTGAATGTCGGATTGAGTCGCCATTGCATCATTTTCCTTTGTAATAAGAAATACGATGTTAGAATTAAAAATATAAAGAAATTAAAGAAATATAAGAAGAAGATATAACAAACGAAGTGCAGGATAAGGAAATATAATATAATAATATATATATATATATATATATATATATATATATATATATATATATATATATATATATATATATATATATATATATATATATATATATATATATATATATATATATATATATATATATATATATATATATATATATATATATATATATATATATATATATATATATATATATATATATATATATATATATATATATATATATATATATATATATATATATATATATATATATATATATATATATATATATATATATATATATATATATATATATATATATATATATATATATATATATATATATATATATATATATATATATATATATATATATATATATATATATATATATATATATATATATATATATATATATATATATATATATATATATATATATATATATATATATATATATATATATATATATATATATATATATATATATATATATATATATATATATATATATATATATATAT
>SEYY01022009.1:35000-37500 GCA_009176605.1 Armadillidium nasatum
ACTCCCATTCCTACGCTAAACAAATCCGTTAGCTCCTTCTTCACCCTCACCTTCGATCTACAATTCTCTTAGAAAACCTTGATCCCTATCAATAATCTCCCAATCACTCCCCTTTCCATTAGTATCTCAAACAACTTCAAGATATGCCTTTTCCAAATCCATAAAACATATATTCACCACTTTATCTTTTTCGCTCAATTTCTCACCAGTAATTCTCAGTATGAACACCTGGTCCACACATCAACTACCATCTCCAAAACCCTCTTGTTCCTCATCCGCCCCCTCTCTTGTCAATTTTTTCATTCATGTCACTAACGTCCTCCCATAAATTTCCCCTTTCACACTCAACAGACTTATTCCACTATAATTCTTACATACCATCTTATCCCCTTTTCCTTTATGACACAATGCAAGCGTCCTGTCACTCCTGAGGTACTTTCTCTTCTCTACAGCAGACATTAAACATTCTAATCAACCAGTCAGCAAACTCTCCAGTTCCCTCTCTTATCATTTCTCCATATATACAGTCCGTTCATGCCGATTTTTCCTTCTTTACATTTCTTACCTCTACTTCCACCACCTCCCTACTAATACTACTCCCTCCTTCCCAATAACTAACTCTCCATTATTCCCCACCTCTTTCTCCTCTCCAGTCTCACTTCCCCCTTTTAACAATTTACTAAATTACCTTCTCCATCTCTCTCCTACTTTATACTCACCTTGTAATAACTCCCTATCTTCTCCCCTTCACTCCCTCTTCCTAGTTCTTCTCCCCCCTCCTCACCATATTTACCTCCTTCCAAAATATTTTATTTCTCTCCTTAATTTACTCCACTCATCTGTCACCCCCCCATCTCACTCCCCATTACCTAACTTCTACTTCTCCATTATTTCTCTTATGTAGTCTCCTCTCTTCTCTTCTTCTTCTTCCAGCCTTTTCACCCGCACCACCTCCACCACCTTCTTTCTCACTTTCATTCTCTCACAACTCCCTTTAACTTTGTCCATCGTCACTTCCAAGTAATGGTCCGATATACCCATCGCCGCTCCCTTTAATATATTAACATCTAACAACCTATTCTTCCCTTCCCATGTCTCGCATACATAATCCAAAAGCCTCCTCCCTTCATTCACCCCACTCACCCAAGTATAGTTATGAATATCTTTCTTCATAAACCATTTATTTCCTATTATCACACCCTTTGCTGCACGCATTCCAATCAATTCGTTCCCATTTTCATTTACACCCCTACTATCTCAAGTGGTCCTACTATCCTATTCACACTTCTATTTCCCCACCCTCGCTTTCAAATCGCCCAACAAATATACATGATGCCTATTATCAAAACTCACTCACACACTCACTCAGGACATGCCTCTCTCTCCCTTCAATTTACTCCCACCACCGGTGCATAGGGACATACAAATTTTAAATACTCCCACCGTAACTTTAATCTTGCAGAAACTATTCTGACTCCCATACTTCCTCTTCCAAAGTGATGCCAGTTTGGGTTAATTCGCCAAATAAATTGCGCTTAGCTCATAATACATAGATTATGAGCAAGAATATTTACGCACAAATAATAATAGGGTAGGGAAGCACAAAACCATATAACTTATTTCAAGTTTCACAAATGAATCTGATACTGTTAATGCCTTTTATTTGTTCATCTATCTTTCCTCCTATGTATGTATATTGCTAAAGGTTATAGGTATATAAAGATTATTTAATGTCTGTAAGTATGCATTAAAGCATGTATGTGTTACAGTAGACAATGCAATATATATATATATATATATATATATATATATATATATATATATATATATATATATATATATATATATATATATATATATATATATATATATATATATATATATATATATATATATATATATATATATATATATATATATATATATATATATATATATATATATATATATATATATATATATATATATATATATATATATATACTTCGGAAAGCAAATGAAAACTTTTAGTGTCGAACCTTGAATTCAATAGGAGGTTTTTGGGTGATTTTATCCACTGAAAATCTTGGAGTGGTTTGGCTGCTTGCATTTCTTATGCGGATATTCGTTCGTTTCTTCCTCTGCAAAAGTCGTAGACCTTACTTTAAAAGTCAAGGAAAAGGGGAATATTTTTATCACTTTATGGCTTGAATTACAATTTTCCGTATTGTTTTAGAATTTTTTTTCCTTCTTTTTTTTTTTTTTTGTTTTGTTAAAATTTTTAAAATTTATAATATATATTATATATATATATATATATATATATATATATATATATATATATATATATATATATATATATATATATATATATATATATATATATATATATATATATATATATATATATATATATATATATATATATATATATATATATATATATATATATATATATATATATATATATATATATATATATATATATATATATATATATATATATATATATATATATATA
>SEYY01022009.1:50000-57500 GCA_009176605.1 Armadillidium nasatum
GCGGAGTTGAAAATGCTTAAACCTTCAAATATTACTGAATATCCCAGACAAGAAAATAATTCATTGGAAGAGACAATTTTGAATGGTAAATTCTAAAATTAAGTTTTTTCATATTAAAAATAATTTTAATTATATTTAAGAATTGTATAAATTATTTTTTTTTAATTGTTAATTATTATGTAACAAGTTTTTGTAGTAAACTCTACTCATTTCTTTACTCCAACCTTAGAGCAACTCCAAATTTTACTGTCTAATATTTTTGTTATTTTTTAATTTCCACTTCATTCATTACTTGATTTATTTCTTTTTCATATATTTATAAAAACTATTTTCAAATGAACAAATATTTCATTATTTCAATATTTCTTTTTATTGCACTTGAACAGTATAATATATATATATATATATATATATATATATATATATATATATATATATATATATATATATATATATATATATATATATATATATATATATATATATATATATATATATATATATATATATATATATATATATATATATATATATATATATATATATATATATAAGGAATAGTCAAAAATGTTCCTATAGTTCACCCATTAAAATATATTTTGGTAGTTTTATGGTGGACTTTTTGCTTTATTGAATAGTCTGTAAAACTAGATTAATATCGATTAGAAGCGATGCTGAGAATTCAAACCCAATTGTTATACAAGGAAATAATGGGCAAATAAGGGATAGTAACAAGCCACATGGACTTACTAGTATTAAGACTGTCCTATCAAGGTAAACACAAGGCAGTAAAAAGCCATAATTGTAAATCAAGACTCTCCCAACCCATCTATCGGCATAGGCTTGGCCAGAGTTGGAGAACATGTGGCCCACTGCAACATTGTTTCCTTCTAAAAAAATTCTACCAGCAATTACTACCAATACCTGTGGCATGCTGTATGGATCAGAATTTCTGAGTATCTGTTAGTAACCTATATAAATTGATATAAACCTAGATATAACCCATATGGATAAACCTACCCAAAACTTGGATGGATTTTTTCAATAATGCTGAGCAGATAAAAAAAAAAGGTATCATTTGTGATCTGTGTGTAAAGGCCTATGAGAATTCATGCTAAATTTAAAAAAAAAAAAAAACATTATTACTATTTATCCCCTAAAAAGCAAAAGTCCTAAACAAATTTGTTTTACCTCACCTCCTCCCACCCAAAAAAAAGTATATAAATAAGTAGGCATGTCCGAAGTTGTTAAAAGTATTTATATCATTAACATTGAATATTATAAGCTAATCTTGCATTCATTTAGTTAGAATATATATATATATATATATATATATATATATATATATATATATATATATATATATATATATATATATATATATATATATATATATATATATATATATATATATATATATATATATATATATATATATATATATATATATATATATATATTCTAACTAAATGAATGCAAGCTTAGCTGACAATATTCAATGTTAATGATACACAACTTTAAGCAATTTCACAGTGGCCTATTTATTTATTTATTTATTATTATTATTATTATTATTATTATTTTCTGGGGGGGGGGAGATAAAACAATTTTTTTTTACTTTTGCTTTTTAGAAGGTAAATGCTAATAACCTGTTTTCTGAAAAAAAAAAAAAAAAAAAAAAAAATAGTGTGAATTTTGTTAGGCCTTAACACACATCACAAATAAATTTTTTTTTTATCTGATTAGCATTTTTGAAAAATCCATTCATTTTTTGGGTAGGTTTATGGCAACAATAATCCATATGGGTTATATCTAGGTTTATTTTCAATTTATATAGGTTACTAACAGATACTCAGCAATGTTGATCCAACACAGCATGCCACATGTATTAGCAGTAATAGCTGGTAGTTATATATATATATATATATATATATATATATATATATATATATATATATATATATATATATATATATATATATATATATATATATATATATATATATATATATATATATATATATATATATATATATATATATATATGGTATCCATCCTCCAGTGAGCAAAGTCAGATTCTGGTCAAGATTGGCCAACATGACCCAATACACAGTGTTTGAAAGTGTGCAAGCCAGAGGAAGTTGGGAAAACAGATACAGGGAGTGGGTTCCAAACTTTACCAGTTGAGTACATGTAAGATTGAGCATAGGGGTTAAGTCTAGGCTCGGAGAGTTGGACAGATAAAGGATGAGACTGTAGAAAGACATGTCGCACGAGCTCTTGTTAATGGAGGAGGTATGCGATGGGAGAGTTCAGAAGAACAGTGTCCATTGTAATAATGATAGTATAGAGAGAGTGAAGAACAATTTGATGGGCAGAAAGAGAGTGGAGAGAATTAGTGAGAACAGGAAAGTTGATAAGACGAAGAGCCATAAATATATATAATGGATTAAATTTAATATTCATTCAATGTTTTCTGACTATATCTTGAGCAGAAACAACATGCATTTCCCAATCATCAATGAACCTGCTGTTTTCTCTTTTAAGATATTGGAACATTGATGAGTAAAGTCAAAATATCTCTGATATTTTTTAAAGGTTCAATCTAAAGTGAGTATGCAAATAGTAGGCCTATTGGATTTTTGAAATGCATTTTAAAAGAAATAAAGAAAATTTTTTTATGGAAACTTAGAATTCATTTAGAAGCTCATACTTAATGTTGCAGAAGGTCACAGGTTCTCCAGTCCCCACCCCTGGTTTAGAAGATATTAATTCTCAGAAATATTTTTAAACTTAAGTATTGAAATTTCAAATAGTAACCCTACAGAGATACTACAATAATATGAATATGAGTATAAGAACTTCATTTATAGCCTAACTAATTTTGAATTTTCAAAATGAAAATTATAAAGATCATCAAAGAAATATCAACTTATTTTAGCCATTCCCATTCCTTTCATAATCAAAATTCTTTTCTGAGCAACTTACAATCAGGTACCATATATATATATATATATATATATATATATATATATATATATATATATATATATATATATATATATATATATATATATATATATATATATATATATATATATATATATATATATATATATATATATATATATATATATATATATATATATATATATATATATATGATATATTCAACATGATTTTGAATTCCATCTGTCACTCATCAACCAAGTATTTTTTCTAAGTCATGCAGAAAGGGGTTATAAGTTATAACCTTCAAGCTTTCTTATATGTTAGTGTCTAATTTAGTTTCTTCAACATACTTAGATATTTAATTTCATGCATATCATATTTTAAGAACATAGTTATGCCCAGTACATATGAAAGGAAAAATATTTCCCAATATAGTTTTTATTGAGAACAGGTGGCTTTAGTTGTTGGGCAGATAATCTTTGATGTGAAGGTTTGTTTGATTGAAACCTTTTTGTTTTTTAACCAACTAAATAGAAATCAGATTTCTTAATTTTTCTTTTAATTTGCAGGTGTTGAAGTAAATCCCAATCCTCAGTTTGATGCATCTCTTACTAGTGAATATAGTGATCCAATTTTCTTTACCAAGTTTTTCTCCAGCATTGGCAGATTATCTTCAAGGTAAAGCGACTCAAAGCCGGATTCATTACTATAGAAAACTCTTTGTTTCTGAATTATCAGTATATTTGAAGTAAGTACTAAGAATTGCTCACTGAAAGTTACCCGATTTTCTTTTTTCATTATTATTTTAGAAAATGTAATTATATTGTTATTACTACTATTATCATCATCATCATCATCACTACAACTATTTTACGCACAAGCCAGTTAGTTAATAAGTATACCTGAATGATTAACGGGGAGAACATGGATGTGTTGATCCAAATAAATTTGGGTTACGTTAGGAGAAACGTTGAAATTTGTGAGGAATGTTATAGTAGCGATAGGTGTAGAAAAAGGAATATTTGCTTGTCAAATAGTTCCATTGAAGGTGAAATTAAAAGGTACAGAGATGTCAAAGAAAGAAGGAAGGAGAAACTTTGATAGAATAAAGAATGAAAAAATAACTGACCCACAATGAAGATTAAAATATGTGAAAGTATTAGAGAAGAGTGATGTTGAATGGAATTGGTCTAAAGCGAATGGTGGTATTTTAAATAGTGAGAAGTCTGCAGATTCACAAATAGAAAAAAAAAAAAACAGGAAAATGGTGGAATGACGATTTAAAAATAGACGCGAGAAAAAATGCCCAGGGCGGGAGAAAACTGGAAAAGCAAGTGAGATGGGAAGGAAAGATAATTGAAAGATTACAAAGAAAGGAAAAAATCTAGTAAATATGTATATTCGAGAGTGGAAGGTAAACGAAGCAGAGATGTTTATAAGAAAAACAAAAATAAAAAAAGAAAGTTTCTTAAGGAAACAAGAAATGAAAGAAGTGAGAAGTAAGAGGTGAGTGGCAGAGTGAAGGATAATGTGTGAGCTGTTGGCATAGTGTTAAATGGAGGGGATGTAAGAGCATTGTAGTATATATATATATATATATATATATATATATATATATATATATATATATATATATATATATATATATATATAATATATATATATATATATATATATATATATATATATATATATATATATATATAAAGGGGAAGTAATAATTATTCAATGTGATTTTCCAAAGCTGTATCGTTAATACTTGTTTTTTCAGCCAAAACAATTACCTGGTTTCAAAAAACAGAGCTGAACAAAAATGGGGCTATAAAGCGCTGGAGAAAGCTATTCTCACTGCATACCCAAATATACATCAGGATGAAGGAGTTAAAGCAAGTTATAAGAGGACAGGACCTCTTAAGTGGGTTATATCTCATCTTGCAGATAGAAGAAGAAAACAAGTCACTCGTAAAGAAGGAAAAGTATTTGTATGTGAAACTACATCTGTTGATGAAGCATTCAATCTTCTGCAGGTATTTATTGCATGTTATTCTAAACATTTTAAAATTTAATGTGAGATCATTTGAAATAGAATTTCTCCTTTTCTACGCCACTTGCTGCATGTATTATTGATTAACAGTTATGATGAAATAAGTATCATGTAAAATCTAGAACAAGTAATTTTAACAACCACAGCTTTATATCACTTAATGTAATATACTATTATTAAACTCAAAAATTAAGAAAGTAAATGCATCTCGCAGTAATATTTTTTATCTTATTCACAAAATATAATAATGTAAAGGTAAAATATCTGCTAAAATATTACGTAATTATGGCAGCCATGCAATCATTTACTAGAATTGTAAATTGTATTTGTATATACTACTTTTATGTTTTTAATTTTTAATATTACTTTGTAGACTTTACCTTCAAAATTGTGGCAATGTACTCAGCTAAAAAAGGCGCTTTTCATAACAAAGGATCTTCGGTGTCGCTTGCAAGCAGAGGAGACGCTACCAGATTATCTTTTGGTAGATTCTATTGTAAGTTGCTTCATTTTTATTTAATTTTTATTTAATTTTATTTTATATTATTTAAATTTTATTTAAATTATTATATTTTATTTTAATTATTTTTTATAATTTCCTAGATATGTAATTCAGCTAGAGAATGTTACATTTCCTAACACAACACCTATTATTCCATTTTTTTTAATGTACCCAAGATGCTTAAATTCCAACACTTGTTCCAATTGCTTCTTGCATTCAGAAATTACACCATTGTGTTAATATACTCGCCACCACCACCACCTACCTCTTACTAATAAACAATTCCATTAAGACTTTTCTTTTATTCAGCGCTCAAAAGCATCGTGGTATAACCCTGTGAAATCTTCTAAGCCCTCACTATTTCTTACCATTTTAACTTATTCCTCGATCCCTTAAATATTTTTTATAATAATAATAATAATATAGTATTTTCACTAATCTATTTACTTTTTGTGCTTTCCAGCTTTGCTATGAAATAGGCTTGAGGCTCGGCTCAAATATTAATTCTCTGATGACTGCTGCTAAGACGATCATACGTAAGCTTCACAGAATTGATATCTCGAGTATAGATGCACTCATAGATTATCTCTCTGAAGGTGACCAAAGACTAGTTTCGGCATCAGAAATCGACCCTTTTCAAGGTCCCTATGCCACACTTTAAGATGGAGAAATGATTATTTACCTTCCCAAAGAGAAAAAGATGTATATTCCAAATTGTTCTTCGCTTCGTGTTTTAATAATTTTTTTAGGTGTGTATTATATACTTGACTAAACGTATCCACAAGATTTTGGACAAGTTCTTGGGTTTTTTCAAACCATATTATTAAGCGAAAGTTTTGAACTTCAATATCGAAGTTCTAAATTTAACAATATAATGGACTTCCTTGCTAGATCTAAGAATTAAGTTATTATATATTATAATTATTATTATTATTATTATTATTAATATTTAAAAGTCTATATTATATAGACTTTCACTATAGTGAAAGCTGCTAAAAAGTTATATATATATATATATATATATATATATATATATATATATATATATATATATATATATATATATATATATATATATATATATATATATATATATATATATATATATATATATATATATATATATATATATATATATATATATATATATATATATATATATATATATATATATATATATATATTATTTTACTATATATTAATTATATTATAGTATAATAATTACTAATAACAATTACTATAATATTACTAATAATAATTACTATACTATAATTACTATATTATATTACTATTATTATTATTATATATACAGAGGCAGTATATAAATTAAGTGAATTATGTTTTTTTTTAATTATCCCATTATATATATATATATATATATATATATATATATATATATATATATATATATATATATATATATATATATATATATATATATATATATATATATATATATATATATATATATATATATATATATATATATATATAATAAAAAGCCAGTTTTTGAAGCGGAAAGCCACCATGTTAAAGCGGACATTAAAGTTCAGTTTCCGGTCTTACATAGACGGGAAATTTCAGCTGAAATTTCCGCTTTTCAACAGCGGAATAAGAGCGGATTTTTTTTACAGTGTATATATATATATATATATATATATATATATATAATATATATATATATTAATATATATATATATATATATAATATATATATATATATATATATATATATATATATATATATATATATATAGGAAACATCTACTTAACGGAAACGTTAAAGGAAAAATATTTTGAAGTTTACGATTTTAGAAGGAAATTTTTTTAAAATTTGAAAAGGGAAAAAAAAAAAAAAAAAAATTTTTAAAAAAAAATAATAAAAATTTAATAAATTTATATATATATATATATATATATATATATATATATATATATATATATATATATATATATATATATATATATATATATATATATATATATATATATATATATATAT
>SEYY01022010.1:0-7500 GCA_009176605.1 Armadillidium nasatum
TCCTTCTTGTTTGAAACGTGCTCTCATTCAACCTGTACCGAAGAAGGGAGACCCTTCTCAACCCTCTAACTATCGTCCAATTTCTTTAACCTCCGTTCTTTCTAAAGTTTTCGAAAATATCCTTAACAGGAAGATTTGGAAACATCTCAATTCTTCCAATCTTATCTCTGATCGCCAGTATGGCTTTCGTAAAGGACGTTCTACTGGTGATCTTCTTTACCTCTGACTCTTGGTCCTCCGCTCTTCGGGGTTTCGGTGAATCTTTCGCTGTGGCGCTAGACATATCGAAAGCTTTCGATAGAGTCTGGCACAAAGCTTTGATTTCCAAACTTCCCTCTTTCGGAATCTATCCTTCTCTCTGTGACCTCCTATCTAATTTCCTTTCTGGTCGTTCTATAGCAGCTGTTGTAGACGGCCACCGTTCCTCCTATAAATCTATAAATAGTGGTGTTCCTCAAGGATCTGTCCTTTTCTCCAACTCTTTTTCTAATTTTCAATAATGATCTTCTATACTTCGTCTCCTATACACTCCTATGCCGATGATTCCACACTTCATTATTCCTTTCAATTTGAAAGACGTCCCTCCCAACAGCAGTTATTAGACGCAAGAAGGATTGCCTTGGAGCAACTGACCTCTGATCTATCTCTCATTTCAAATTGGGGCAGAGAAAACATGGTCGTTTTCAATGCCTCAAAAACTCAATTCCTCCATCTTTCTACTCGACACAATCTTCCACACAACTATGACATCTCTTCGAAAACACTCAACTCAAACCTTCATCTGTTCTCAATATTCTCGGTGTTTCTTTTTCTCGTGATCTTTCTTGGAAAGATCACATTATTTCTCTCTCTAAACAAGCTTCTAAGAGGTTGGGTGTTCTGTGGCGCCTTCGTAGTTTTTTTACGCCACCCCAGTTGCTTGCTCTGTATAGGGGTGTTGTTCGCCCCTGTATGGAGTACGCCTCGCATATCTGGGGTGGGTCCACACATACAGCTCATCTTGAAAAGGTGGAGTCTAGGGCTTTTCGTCTTATCAACTCTCCTGCTCTTACTAACTCTCTCCAATCTCTTTCTTCCCGTCGAATTGTTGCGTCACTCTCTTTACTATCGCTATTACAACGGACATTGCTCTTCTGAACTCTCACGTCGCATACCTCCTCCACTGAGAAGGGCTCGTGCGACACGTCTTTCTACACAGTCTCATCCTTTCTCTGTCCAACTCTCCGACCCCAGACTTAACCGCTATGCTCAATCTTACATGTACTCTACTGGTAAAGTCTGGAACACACTCCTTTATCTGTTTTCCCAACTTCCTTTGACTTGCACACTTTTAAACGCCATGTATCGGGTCACGTCGGCCATTAGCGACCCCGAATCTGATTGCTTCCCAACTCCGGTGGATTTGGTAGGCCTTGGCCTTTGCCCACCGGAGGAGACATAAAAAAAAAAAAAAAAAAAAAAAAAAATATTATATATATATATATATATATATATATATATATATATATATATATATATATATATATATATATATATATATATATATATATATATATATATATATATATATATATATATATATATATATATATATATATATATATATATATATATATATATATATATATATATATATATATATATATATATATATATATATATATATATTATATATATATATATATATTATATATATATATATATATATATATATATATATATATATATATATATATATATATATATATATATATATATATATATATATATATATATATATATATATATATATATATATATATATATATATATATATATTATATATGATCAAATACGTTGTCTTATATAGAAGGGCAATTTCCGCTAAAAAGTCACTCAAGAAATTGTAATTTTTGAGACCAGGTTCCTAAAGAAAGTCGCTCTCCGGCGCCGTCGCTTAGGCTGAGACTCTGAAAAAGTACATTTCAAGAGGCAAGCCCCTGCCGCGATCGCTAGAAGTAAAGCCTAAGATGTATTAGTAAATATCTCAATAACCGTAGCAGATAGCGAGAAGGAACATGAGGCAAAAATGGTGGCCTATGATTGGTTTTACCCTATAATGACTTTTTCATTTCGAAAATGAACTTCAATATATCGTAAAATGTACTTAACGTTTTTCAAAGTTTAAAAAAAAAACTTGCTCATAAAATAAAAAAGTTGAATTTTTTTCTCATTTACTAGGAGGTAGGCGATCAAAAATAAGTTCTATTGTCTTACCTCCATGAAAATGCTAAAAAATAAATATTAGCAAAAATTGAGAAAATTTCTCAATTCCTACGGAAGTCGACCCTCTCTTGTGATACTTAAACGCCTGTAAAAATGAGTTCAAAAAGGTAATTTCGGTTTCAGTTGAGTATGGGTCGAGTCTCTTATGTTTTAATAGGTGAAAGCCTGTGAAACCATTTTAACTTCTGAAATATTCCGATCAAAGTTTTTGTAAGTTTTTAAATTCTTATAACTTTCTTATCAATAGATAGATCGGCTTGATATTTTAGACACATAAGGATTTGGGACCCCCGATTCCAAATTTGTAATCCAGGTTTTTCTACATATTGCCATTTTTGAGTTAAAGGCAGACATACATACCAAGGTGGTTTGTCGTACTTTCTGAGAATACGAAAGAAAATTGTCAATTTTGGGGGCCTATATCTCCTCAACCGTAGCAGATAGAGGAACGATCCAGGAAGGGTTTAAAGTTTTAAATGACACGTACATTTCAGATATTAAATATTTTTGCTATATCTCTTGTAATTTAGAAATTGTAGGATAACACAGAATTTGATATCGACAAAATTTTAAAAATTTTTTTGGAGGGGCCAAATCTACTGAATGTAAGCTGCTCCTAGGATCTTATGGTGTTCATATTCTGTCTCAGGATTACGAAATCTATTTACATATTTGATTTAAGCAATGAAAAAAATCTTAGACATTTCTGCACTATCCGCCCCTCATAAAAAGTTCTCACATCGCTGCTGAGCAGTAAGTCTCTTCCTATAGAGCGCTCGATTCCTCTTACAACCCTTGCAAAAATTAGCGATATGAACTGAAGTTTAACTTTTTTTACTTTCCCTAACTTTACCAAATAAACTAATTCCCATAATCTAGCATATATATATATATATATATATATATATATATATATATATATATATATATATATATATATATATATATATATATATATATATATAATATATATATATATATATATATATATATATATATATATATATATATATATATATATATATATATATATATATATATATATATATATATATATATAGCGATCAGATTTCCGACTGTTCCCCAACTGTAATGAATATTGGTAGGCCTCCGGTCTTTGCCCACCAGAGGATATATATATATATATATATATATATATATATATATATATATATATATATATATATATATATATATATATATATATATATTACGAAATAAATGGCTAAAAACAACAAACACCATAAATGAATTTTAACATAATTAGTTGTAGTTATTTGTTATTCTTATCTTTTTAAGATTTTATCGTTTTAAGGTAATAACATTTTGGCTAAAGTAATAATTTTTTGGCTCTTAGGTCGAAGTTAGGGTGCTTATATATATATATATATATATATATATATATATATATATATATATATATATATATATATATATATATATATATATATATATAATCGACTGCCGTTGAGAGTGGATGTGTTTGGAAGCAGATGAGAAGAAGAAGTCAGAAACATCATAAGGAAGTCAGAAGAAAAGAGATGAGAATAGCAGAAGAGACGGAAAGAAAAAAGAGAAGAGAGCAGAAGGGTAGGAAGGGTAGGCTGTTTGTTGGATATGAGGCTTTGAGATCTTCATCCTGAGGTTGCAGAGTTTGTTAATAAGAAGAATGATATTGACCAAAGTTAAAATATATATATATATATATATATATATATATATAATATATATATATATATATATATATATATATATATATTATATATATTCGTTATAAATTTTCAGTATATTTTTTGAAAGTATTTAACAGAAATTCAATAAAATTATTTTTTGTGAAGCAACACATCTTTCGACACAACGTGAAAGTAAAAGGGAAAATTATATATTAAAAGGAAAAAAAAGGGAATTAAGTTACATGGAACTTTTGGTCAATAAAGGATGATTATTTCGTCGCAGTCTAGAAGCTGGGAACCCTTTTCAACCAAGTTTTCTTCACCACGTATGATTGCAGAAATATTTAAACTTTCTGCAATTGACACCACCTGGCATCATGCAGGATATGGTGCAATATATATATATATATATATATAATATATATATATATATATATATATATATATATATATATATATATATATATATATATATATATATATATATATTTGAAACTTTTTCATTTTTGTTTATTTTTTTTTTATTTTATTTATTTGAATTATTTTTATTCTTTTAATTTAGTGTTCTTTGATTTTTTTTTCTTGCAAAAGTTCTTTGCCATTCACTGATAAACCGAAAAAAAATCATATTACGATCATTTCCTCTATGTAGGTAGGCTTGGTAGAAAAGTAGAATTCCTAGTTTCTCTCTTGAGAATTATTAGACCTGGTATCGGTATCGGTATGGTATCGGACATTTTTTGCCGATACCGATACCGATACTGAAAAGGTCAATACCGATACCGGTATCGGAAAATATGCCGATACCGATACTTCACTCCATCCATAATATATATATATATATAATATATATATATATATATATATATATATATATATATATATATATATATATATATATATATATATATATATATATTACCATTCACCTTTTCCATTCTCGTGGGGTGGTGCCCGTTACAGTTCGCTCCCACCAACACATCCACACTCTATCTCCCCTCCGCCTTTAAATTAGTGGAATAAAATGTGTTTGTCCTTTCATACATAAAAGAATGTCTTAAAAAATGAAAAATGTTAGTTCTCCAAATGAAGTTCACAAAATTTTTATTTCTTTCAGGAAATATGTCATTTGATATCAAAGTCGTATGTAGTATAATTTTTATAAAAATGATTAGTACTATTGATAGTTATTTTTAGACGATGACGCTGAATTTGAAAAAGCATATTTTAAACATTTCTATTATTTGAATACATTTAAAAAATTTTTTGAAAGGGAAGAATTAAATTGTCTATTCTTAATTCTTTATTCAAATGTGTAATACATGTAGTTTCAACATATATGATATAGCATATAATATATCGTTTAATTGTAATATACTTGTTGTGATGTCAGTACAATTCTCATACACCAAATTTTATTACCATATGACTAGTACTTTGGTATCTATAAGCTCATATCTGGGGCCGGAAACAAGTGGAATACCCTGTAGTATTTTCAAAACATTCATTTTAAAAATTTTAATATATGTGAGAACATGGACAGACACGCAAAATTCTACTAGTTTAAATTTAGAGTTTTTAAATTGCAATACAAAAATAATCTTTTCTCCAATTTCTGTGGTGATTCGAAGAGTATATTTGACCACTACTACTAAACCCCCTCCTTGAATAGGATTTTACCCATGAGTGGTGGTGATATGCTTAAAAAATTAAAATAAATAAAAACAGACTTTCATTCTCAATGGAAGAGAGTGGAGCAAAGATATTTATAAGCAAATATATGAATTAATCGACAGAAAATTGCCAATGACGATTGAGAAAAATATGCCAAATATATATATATATATATATATATATATATATATATATATAATATATATATATATATATATATATATATATATATATATATATATATATATATATATATATATATGTATGTATATATATATAAACCATATATAAATTCATTAACTTTATATAAAATACTTAAAAATAATAATAATTGCAATAAAATAATAAAAATATAAGAATAATATTGATATTAAAATAACATAAGCAAAAACCAAGACAAAAGTAGAAATTTTGCAACACCAAGAAGTATTAAAAAGGCTGGACAATTTTGGGAAAAAGGACTTCATCATACCTCTTAAGTTTATTATATCAGATCTAAGATCTAGAATCTATAGAGCATTTAAAAAAATTTGCTCTGACTGGCATTTATTCCATAAAGAGATGTAATTTATTAAAATTCTTTTCCATTTTAATTTATTCCCTAAGTTCCAAGTGGAAAAAGTATTAACGAGTTTCTCGCTGATATCTTTAGACCTGCTCATCATTTTCCTACTGTTCCTATACAAAAAATATATATAAAACTTCCGTTTATAGGATCACTTAACAAAAATATTCTTACTGCACTTGAAACTACATTCCCCCAGTGCCAGTTTATTCTTATAAATTATAACTCTCTCTCAATTCACTCTTTCTTCAGACACAAGGAATCTATCCCAATGCTCCTCAGATCCTCATTAACTTACTTATTAAGTGTGCCAGCTGTAATGCGGCATATGTAGGCGAAACTGGTCTATAATTAAAAGTGAGGATTGATAAGCATAGAGGAGTTTCTTTCAGAACTGACCTTCCTCTTTCTTCTCCTGAACACTCTACCATAAGAGACCATGGAGATACCCATCCTTTTTCTTCTTCCGATTTCTCTATACTCCGACATTCATCTTCTTTTCTTGATTGTAGAATTTTGGAGTCTTTATATATAAAAACTCATTCCCCATTCTTAATTGATCAAGCTACTTCTACTGTTCTTTTCACACAATGATGAAGTCCTTTTCCCAAAATAGTCCAACCTTTTTAATATTTCATGGTGTTGCAAAATTTCGACTTTTGTCTTGTTTTTTTTTTGTTTATATTATTTTAATTTCAATATTGTTTTTATATTTTTATGATTTTATTGCAATTATTATTATTATTTTAGTATATATATATATATATATATATATATATATATATATATATATATATATATATATATATATATATATATATATATATATATATATATATATATATATATATATATATATATATATATATATATATATTTAAGGTTAATATTTTTCGTCTTCAATTTTTACCTCTTTTCTCTCTTTTTCTTTTTCTTTTTTTAATCTGTTACTTAAAAAATGTGTTTTATTTAAGCTGTTAAGTAAAATTTTTAGTAATAAAATTTATAAACTCTGTAAGGATATGAAGTGTTTTAATTAACGAAATATATACACATATTTCTAAATTCATAATGAATTTAACCTTTAAACTAAAAAAGTCCTTCCACATTTCCACCAGAGAAAGGAGCAAATAGGGATCCTGGTAAGATTAAACGCCAATATGCCCCGACACCCTACGTTTGAAGATGTGTAAGTCATAGGGAATTTGGAAAATAGATGAAGGGAGTGTATTCCAGAATTTACCATTAGAGTACATGTAAGATTGATCATAGCGATTAAGTCTGAGGTCAGAGAGTTGGACAGAGAATGGATGAGATTGTGTA
>SEYY01022010.1:10000-12369 GCA_009176605.1 Armadillidium nasatum
AAAATTAAAAAATAAAATTCTTTCCCTTTGTGTACCCCATATGCTGCTAAATTCAAGGTCATTCAACAGGTGTTACTTTGAAAGGCTATCCTACAGGAACTGTATATAATTATGAAAAACCTTTAACATATTTGGAATCAGCAAAGATTTTACTAATAAGCAATTAAAAAAAACAGGGAAAATATTTCACCCCCAAAAAAGGATGGCTGTGTTTATGGAGGGCCCCCTTAAAAGTATAAGCAGATGCATTCAAAGTTAGAAAAAGATTAAGAAAGAAGGTTTTATCTCCAAGAATATAAGGGATACGTGTAGGGGACTGTATCAGTTGTTCAAACTCATTGTCAATTAGAAAGAGCAAAGTAAGTTTACCAGATTGATCAGTAGATTTATATATGATGAAAACTAGACGATTGAATAATTTAAGTTCGTCAGTAATATTTGGAGATAAATAAATAGCTCAAAAATATTTTCGCAGATTGGCATGGGAGATGAAACCAAAAGGTAAAAGAGATCTGACGGCTTCAAATATGGAACACAATAATAAGCAACATCATCTCTGACATAGACACAACCACTTTTGGAAGCAAAATGAGAAGGTGAATAGAATTTAACAGACAAGTTTTCGCTGTCAGCGTTTTAAGTTCACAAAGGTTACAGCGTTTTAAGTTCACGAAGGTTACAGAAATCACTGTAAAAAGTAATAGGCTATCCATCGGGAATCTAGGAAGATCATTGACAGGACGACTCGCATAACCAGAGTTCATAAACTTTAAAGCGGAGAGCATCACCAGCTCTCGGAGTGTGTGGTTCACTCGCTCTGAACTGGTGTTAGCCTTAAGAGCAGTATTTTGTCTGCTTGGATAGACGGCATATGCCCTCGTAGGTGAAGTCCGCTCTCAAAAACAAAACAAAAACTTTGAAGCTGTGGATTTAGTTGAAGGACTATATAACAATTTTTGGTTACATCCTCACGAACTCTGAGGCTTCCTTTCCTGAGCCATAATTAAAATAATTTTGATGAAAATCGTAAATGTAAGCGTTCTGAAATATTTTGTGTTGGGTGCTTGAAAACACTGTAGAAGCTCGGTAGATACTCTCTCGTATAAGACGAGGCATGAAGGAAATGTTCTCCATGAAAATTAGTCGCAAAGAGAGAGATATACATGGCAACATTAGCCAATGAATGCATAGAATTTTCCAGTGTATCGTGATATTCCCTGTAAATCATGCAGAAGCAGGAAGATAATTGGTTTATGACCCAACTGCGTACCACTCTTATAGCACTCTCTCTCTCTCTCTCTCTCTCTCTCTCTCTCTCTCTCTCTCTCTCTCTCTCTCTCTCTCTCTCTCTCTCTCTCTCTCTCTCTCTCTCTCTCTCTCTCTCTCTCTCTCTCTCTCTCTCTCTCTCTCTCTCTCTCTCTCTCTCTCTCTCTCTCTCTCTCTCTCTCTCTCTCTCTCTCTCTCTCTCTCTCTCTCTCTCTCTCTCTCTCTCTCTCTCTCTCTCTCTCTCTCTCTCTCTCTCTCTCTCTCTCTCTCTCTCTCTCTCTCTCTCTCTCTCTCTCTCTCTCTCTCTCTCTCTCTCTCTCTCTCTCTCTCTCTCTCTCTCTTCTCCTCTCTCTCTCTCTCTCTCTCTCTCTTCTCTCTCTATATATATATATATATATATATATATATATATATATATATATATATATATATATATATATATATATATATATATATATATATATATATAATATATATATATGTATATACATATTATACATTACACCATATCCCGCAAGATGCAGGGTGGTATCGACTGCAGAAACTTCTTTTTCATGTAACCGTACGTGGGACGAAAATACTGGTAAAAAAGGTTCCCAGCCTTTAGAACAATGCGAAGAATAATTCTCCAATTGTCCTGATTGCGTCGAAATCCCAATCCTTTATCGAATAGATGTTGCCTAGAAGTACGAATAATTTCTAAATTTAAATACACTTGTTCGCCAATTAAATACACTTGTTCGCCAAACGTTATCTAAAAGAACATAATTAAAAATTTTGATGCTTCATTGTTTGTTGATTTATATTTAAAATTACACAAAAGACCTGGTTCGAAAATTTTGTTGCTCCTCTTAAATTTTGATGAAATATTAATTTGAGTTAACTTATATTAATGATTCAATTAATGATCCAATAAAAAATTTCAAAATAATTTCTTCGATTTCTAAAATTTTCATTAACTTCTTAATAACAATGATGACAAATCTTCAATATTTCTTCCAAAGACTTCAGATCCCTCCTAAATCACTTTCCAATCGCTTCTCCGGCTCTTCTCCCTTCTTCCCTCCCAGCTGTTTCCAACACTTCCGATATATATATATATA
>SEYY01022011.1:5000-40000 GCA_009176605.1 Armadillidium nasatum
TTCTTGCAACATCTGTCGATCTTTAAGATTCAATAGGTGGTTGATTCGATTAATAAATTTAATTAATACATACACAACAGACACTCAAGTTTAAATTAATATATATATATATATATATATATATATATATATATATATATATATATATATATATATATATATATATATATATATATATATATATATATATATATATATATATATATATATATATATATATATATATATATTATATATATATATTTAATTAATCAGATAAATTGTTTAAAAAATTATCAAATAATCTCGAAGTACCACCTTGATAAATTTTAATTTCCTTAAATTTCTTAATTTATAAGGATTGTAATGGAGATGGTATTGTAACTTGTACTGACTACATGCGCATCCATAAGCTTGGTGGCTATGGATGTAGCGGACCCATAGCGGATACCCAGTACTATCGTCAGTACGAAACATGCGCATCTTTTCTTAATTTGGCTTGAATAACATCCTTCTTCATAAATCTATAACTTTCCCTTCTGCTTCTGGATCTATTTTACATAAGGTAGGCTTCCTCTTTTATAAATATTCCAAAAATGTTATCTCTTAAGAGCTTTCTGCTTTATATAAGAAATCATGAAGACATTTGTACCCAATGATGCTTCTTATGAATACGCAAACAAAGCTGCTCTTATTTCATAGATAAAATAATCGTTAATTTTTCAGAACAAATTCAAAACTAAATCTCTTATTTTACAGGACTGTAATGGCGATGGCATTATAGACTGTGAAGACTACGTAAGAATCCACGGCCTCGGTGGCTACGGCTGCAGGGATCCGAGCTTCTTAAACACAGAATTCTACAAACGCTACGCAAAATGCTTCAAAGTAATTATTGACGCTTCTCCAAGGAAAGACGAAACTTCTGAAGGAACTGAGAACGAAACTACACAACAACAAGAGGAAGTTCTTGAATCAACTGCTTAAAAGCCAAATTTCAGTCCTTGTCTTATCTACCTAACGCATTTATAGTTTATCTCTCTATGTTAAATGCTTAAATATTTATGCTTGACATATTTATACTCAAATTTATATTTATATACTGATCTTCTCTGCATTATTTAAGTCTATAGTGTGTAAAGGAAATAAAAGAAATATGTACCATTGTAGTCTGTCATTGTTACATCTCTTTTTTTTTTTACAGTAGTCTTTGAGTAAAACTAACACTCACATAATAACTATCAGAAAGAGCAGAAAAATATATTCAAATAGTTAAATACAAAAATATCATACACTTAATATATACCTTACATAGATAGATTTAGTAAAGTTTAAAGCTGGGAAAGGGAAAAGGTAATATTTGAAAGAGGAAGAAATAAATAAAGCAAAATTAAGAAATTGAAATACTTTAAAAAAAAGGGCTACTGGGATAACAAATATGTCTGACATGAAATAATAAACAGAAATAAAGTGACTAAAAAAGTAAGGATGAAGCAAATGAATTCAAATCAACACTAATGGCGCTTGAGGAACAAGGATATACAACTGACATTGTATTTGTATAAAAGTGACTGAAACTTTGCATGAAATAAGGAATAAAGGATCATTTTGGAAAAGATACACGATAAAAGACATAAAAACTAACCAACTAAAAAAAAAAACTGTTACCCTACATTTAAGCAATGGATCAAAATGGGAATAAAAACTAGTCAGACAGGCGAATAGTTCAAAATATTAAACAATAGATACATACTTGTTCATAAATTACCAATTATGGTCATGAAACTTAAGCTTTCTAATTACATGTTCTTAAAACTATTCAATATTTGCATTTTCAGTTAATAATATAATAATTTACTTCTTAAATAGTCTAATTCTCATTCTTCTTCATACTGATTTTGATTTTGGGTAACAAGAAACCAATTCCTTATAAATTATAATTAGGGTAAAAAATTTCATGGCCTTTGGAAAATTATACTTTCCTAATTCATCAACTTATGAAGCATTAAAATTTAGAATTAAAAAAAAATCAATCAATTTTTTTTTCAATATAGGAAAAATTCATCATATACTATTTCTTTCCCAATATTCTCTTAGTCTGTTACAAGGATATTTTTTTTCCCCTTTTAAACTATGTGAAATTTAAACCACTAACCAACCACATATCCACTAAAAACAAACCCTCCTTCAGGTTAATATATATGAAATTTCTTTTTGCTAAAGATCTATAGTATATATTAAAATACATTATAATTGAAAATATTAAAAGTATCATAAAAGATATATTTTCCAAAGCAATATATTTAATGTAATCTGTTAACAACAACAAAGTTTCTTTTCTCGAAGGAAAAAGTACAAAAATAATAGGGTTAAAACAAAATTTTTTTTATTTATACCAACCTCATCTTCCAATCAAAAATATAACAAATCTACATAATTTTTAAGGTTAGTATACTCGCTAACTACTTGACTCCCTATTTACTTGCAATTTCCATTTAATAATAGGCGTTTTATTAATAATTAAAGTAAACGCCTAACGATGAGTTTTTTACCCCTGGTCGAGGAGGGAAAGGTGGTGGGGTGAAAGCCCCTCTGTTAGATTTCTATCAAAGAATAGAACCAGTGGCTCAAGACTGCACTTACTCTTTATTTTCCAGTGCAAGAATTTTTTAAAAATAAAAACTGAAAAGATTTTTTTTAAAAACTCTTCCGATGGAAAAAGGTCAGAGGCCTAGTTAATTTCACCAGAGTTGAAGGTAAACCGAAAACCAGGACCAAGTTAAATGCCGACATGTAAATAAGACCATTTTCGAAATTCTTGTCTCGTTACATCTTATGTAATATATAATCATAGGAAATCGTAAATCAATAGCAATAATATTAACAAAATAAAGGAAAATAAAATTATAAACAAATTCTGATTTTTTTTTTAATAGAATTATTTACAAAACGAATGCAAACGTAAAATTGCAATTAATTGTTTTTGCTTATAAAAAAAATTAAAACAGATTAATGTAGATTTGTAGTAGAAAATACTACAATACTACTCCAAAAATTGATGATGATAATCACAAGAATAAATTTACTTAAACAGTTTGGCTCTCCTTATTCTTCTCCGTGCTGCTTCTAATTTTGGCAAATGAGGAGCCAACTCCTTAAAAATCAGTGCTTGCTCTTCTTCAGGTATGGTAGATCTTCAAATAAAAAAAAAAAGCAAATTATATCAATAAACTGACTTCCTTATACAATTCAAAATTAAAATTCATATAGGTCTTACATTCTTGTCAAGTTATCACTTTTTTACTTTATTATAAGGTTATAAAGCAATTTTCCATGTGAGGATGTATACTGAAGAGCTAATTTTAAAAATATTTGAGCGGTACAAAAAAAAAAGAAGTTTTAAAACAGAAAATTAATAGCGTTATAACCCGCAAAATTACAAATAAAATAATAATATATATAAATTTCAAACATTTTTTTTTTTAGTCTGATATAATATACAGTTCATTTAACCCATATTATGAGATTCTAAGGCTTGTGGGTTATTAGACTTTTTATTTCACACCTAGCTTATTTCTTAATCCTTCCATGACAATCAGAAATATTTTTGGAGTTCAAGTGTTCCAATTTATCACTTACTAAAAAGCAGGAATGTAGAAAAAGGAATAATTTCTCTTTCCAAGCTCACCAATTTAGGGATGGTAAGATGACCCTTTCTTTCATTTCTTAAACCAGATAAATGAAGACATTTCACACCGTGTTAAAAATAATATAATAATAATAATAATAATAATAATAATAATAATAATAATAATAATAATAATAAACCCCAATAACAATCAAGGTTAAGATGAAGGAAAAAAACTCTAAATAGAGCTTTTAAAATTAAGTCCAATAACGATAACTGATTAGAAATATTTTCTAACTCTTTACAATAATCAAAGTCTGTTAGTTAAGTAATCTATATTTTTATTTATTTGTTTACATACTTTTCGATCCTTTTTATACTTTTCTCTACACAGCTTTAATTAAATTCAAGAGTTAAGACATGTTTAATTGTCTCTATTTGAGTTGGTCAGGTTTCCAAAGGATTATGAGGTACCTTCAGAAGACTACAATATAAAATAATATTCATATGACAAATATAAAGAATTATGATTTTGGAGTACAAGCATCTTAGACAAAGACTTGATCAAAGTCCCAACTCCGATATAGTCTAAATAAACTTTAAAACTTTTTTTTCTTAAATAGAATATCAATTTTTTAAAAACACACTGCAGCTCTGCCAACTTTTCATATCTAAGTTCTCCGTTTACCAAAAGCTTACCTCCTTCCTGCACGTCAGCCTACTTTCACGTGAAAGCTAACATTCAATCACTCTAGAATCTAGATCGCATTTAACTTTCAATCAATCTCTATTTTTATCTCTTATCAATAAACTGAACTGCACCAATTATATTATTTTCTATACTTCAAAGAAAGCTTATTCTGACAATCCCATTTGCTACCACTCCTCACAACTTTAACTAAAATAAATTTTACAGTTTAATTAACTTGATTTTATTACTGTTTATATTTCTAACTATTCTTTCCATTCTAATTCAACCTTATATAGAACTTGTGGAGATTTAGTGCCTTTTTCAACATCTTGTAACCTGTTCTATTATATAGTTTTATCTTTCTATCTTGTTGTATGCTATTCTATCTTTTCCATTTTATTTTCCAATACACACAAAATTTAATAAAATTATTAAAAAAAAAAGTTAAAAAAAATTTTAAAAATTTTTATTTAGAAAATGTAAGCAATAACTCTTTTTAATAATTTTATCAAATTTTGTGTGTATTGGAATATATTAACCGAAGTTATCCCCTTAAAATTTAAAGAAAAATGTATATCACTGATAATGACTGTATAAAATAATAAACATTTTGAATGAGAAAATTTATAATTACCTGTATTCTAGCATAAGATCGTATTTTTCCCAAGGTTTCTCTGCTTTATCTTTTTGCACCCAAAGTTTATATGGTATTCTGGGTCTTTCTACACCCTTAAGGTCGCGACGTTCCCATCTCCTTCTCCAAGGACGTGGCTTAAATACAGCCTAAAAAAAGAAATCCTATTATTATTATTATTATTGTTACTCCTCTTCCCAGTGACTATACTAACCCGGCGAAAAATCACCAGGAAAAAGAGTAACAAGTTTCTCTTGCTCGTCAACTATCCCAAGGAACCAGCTAAAAAGTGGTTGGAGTAGATGTAAAGAGAGAATAGAAATTAATAAAATGACAAGAAGTGTCTAATCTCTGGGTGAAATGTAAATAGCAGTTAGGAAAAATATAGAACCTAACCTGAATGTAATTGTTATACAGAAGAAAAATATTAAAAGTGACCTGAAGAATATGTATTGTAACAACTAGTGTGATATGTTTACATGTGGTTGTGCTGGGATTCAACAAGGTTTGTTGTAAAATTTCCCCAACCGACGGTCGGGGCCAATACACAGTCTCCAAAGTCACGTTCGGTGAAATTATGACGATCGATCTCGTTATAATATACAGATACGTCAATTTAGGTTTATTTCGTAATTTAAAATTTGCCGATAACCGATTATATCGGTTGATATCGGTACCGATTATAAATATAAACCAATTATCGGTTTCAATAATTATTGAAATCAAAAGATATCGGTTTATAACGTTTGTTATAACTGGTTTATGAAATCAATCAGAACAGCGGTTGCAAAGATAGGAAAAACAGGCCATAAATTAATAATTAATTATCAATTAATTAATCGTAACCTAGGAAAATTAAGAATAAAAATAGAATCTATGCAATACAGAGAAACTATTATGTAAATTTGATAACGATTTGAACTCTATTTCCACAGAAATAGAGGTTTTCAGATGAAAAAAGCCTATTATTATAATTAAATTAATTAGGCATAATTAATCAATTAATTAAACTTAATCATTGGATCTGAAGTTCGCTGATAAGTCAAGAACAATAAAATACAACAAAAAGAACGATAAAATATGTCTAACCCCGAGAAAATCAAATTTAAGTGGATATATGTAAATTTGAAGGAACCCCAGAGCATATATATATATATATATATATATATATATATATATATATATATATATATATATATATATATATATATATATATATATATATATATATATATATATATATATATATATATATATATATATATATATATATATATATATATATATATATATATATATATATATATATATATATATGGAATAGGGTTTGTGACATATCAAACGAAAGGTAATAACCTCCTGAATACGAATGTGTTATTAAAAATGAAGCAAATGAACTTTATGAAAAGTTATAAGCCAAAGAAGAAAGAAAAAATGAGTACGGTAAAATTTTGTACTGCCATTTAGGTAGGCTTTTTGGCAAAATAAGGATGGATCCAAATCTGGATACAATAATTAAATTTATGTACTTAAACATAAATATTTATAAAAATTGAGTTTAAGCGTGTTCTCAGCCACAAAGATGCATAAAAACCTCAGAGCCACTCATTTACAATTTACTCAGTTAAAAAACCAATGTCTGGTTGGAATTTTGATAAGAAAATTCGCAACAATTATTATTATTATTATTATTGTCCTTGCTTAATTTCACTACATCATGCCTTTACTGAAAAAAAAAAAGTTTTCCTATTATTGCAAATTTAATGATTATTTTATCCTAATTTCAACAGCTAAAATGGATCTCCATTCCAATTGTCCCTGTTTCTGTCATTGCTTTATATGGTAAAGCAGTGGCAGGTAATAAAGGAACTAAAAACTTCCTTTCGAGCAACTCATAAAATTTTCACTTTGAAATACAATCTAATTTGATCACCTTCAAATATTTAAAAATCGAAATTTAGATTAGTGCTATTGTTAATAACTGCGATGGGTAATAGAAACATGAAAAAATTATTTTAAAAAATTGGCCTCAAATAATAAAATAAAATAGGATATTTTAAATATTTCAGTCTTGCATACATACGGAATATCATTAAAATTACAAATACTATAACAGTTCACAAGAATATAAAAAAAGAAAGAGAAACAATAAGAAGCACTTTTGCTTACTAAATGTTACAATCCAAACCAAATCACTAACGAGACATTTTAGATACTCTGTATCAGATGTGTTTCTAATTTTCATAGTTTCAATGATTAACCTTGTTCTTACATTTAATTTTCCCGTTAAGGTTTTCAAACATTTTATTAGCTCTATACCAGGCTTCTAGACAGTGGTTTACAGCTGAATAATTTCTGCACTATACAATATATTAATATTCAGCAATGTATGAAAGTAAATACAAAGGACATCCTTAAAGGGAGGTAGGTATGGAAAGATTCTTAGAGGTGTACTACACGTTCTGAAAATGTAATACGAGTACTTGGCCAAATAATAAGTTTGGTAAGTTTATCAAAAAACTCACAAATACAGAAAAGATAATATTACAAACCTTTATTGCATTAACAGGTACAGGTGCACCTTCAGGTAGTTGTTCTGGTTCCATATCGAATGGAATTGTTGAATATTCTGGCAAGCAATCCCGTAAATAGAGTAAGTCGTCATCTAGTCGCTTTTCAAGTCTTAAAACTTCAATACTTTGTATAAGTGGACAATACATATCGTAAGCAATTTCAACTCCTGAAAAAAAATTCATTAATACAAATATTTATTTAATTAAAAAAATAAAATAATAATAAAATAAAAAAATTAAAAAAAAAACTTTAATGGAAAACTGCTTCCAAAATAAGTGGTGTCTAAATCATTCACAATAGTCACAAACCTTATATATTCAATATTAGGTTAAAATTTATAAGCGCACAGAATAATAATAAACTGTAGTAATAATAATGCCTGCTATTAAAAGCAAAAAATCAACATTAACTCTGAAAAGGAAAAATAAGTTGTTTCCCTATATCTTTCAAATCTATTTTCACTGCATTACTCTTTCTGAAAATAAGTACTCCACAACTACCCAGCTACTACTCACAAAAACTTTTCAACAAACTCTCTAACCTTTCATCAACTTCCATTCACCTCCACTATCAGTTTGTCTAAAATTATCTCCACAACTTCAATTATCAACACTATATTTCATTCTCTCACTCCTTTTAAACGTTCACTAATACAATTGCTTATTTTATACATACAATCAGGAACCGACCGGGGCCCCGGCTAAAAATCGGGGTTTGCCTGCCGGGGTTAAAATGGCAAATTATACTTTAGGGGACAATCCAAAATTTTTTTTTTTATTTTCAGCCGATTCTCTTGAAATTTTCAGTGTATATAGCTTTTTTTCCTGGTGAAAAAAAAGTCCATTTCTAGAGTTTTTCTGAGTCTATAACTGCTAAAAAGGTTTTTTTGATGGGAAATTTGACCCTTTTCAAATGAATGGCGGAGCCAAACCACTTTTCGGAATAACTTGAAACTTGGATGTATATTCATAATTCTATTGGCAATGAAAACATGTAACAGACATTTGTTCCCAGAGTTATAGAAAAAATGTTATAAGCCCAAAACTGAACAACTATAGAAAAAAAATCCACCTTTTCGGTCAATAAAACTTAAAACAAAACTATAACTATAACATTCTTTCTTTTAGGAGGGTGCATAGAGGAGGGATGGAGCTACAAATTCTTCTCTATACTTTATTCGATGCGAGTCGATTGGTTTCGAGATATAGCCTCTCAAAAAAGGTCCATTTTTGACCAAATTTCAAATATTTCCAAAGTTTGAGAGGCTATATCTCGCTTCAACCTAAAAGCATTTAATAATGCACTAAATAAAAATTGCAGCCCTGTCCCTCCTCTAAACAATGTCCAAAAATAAAAAAAATAATAAAAAAAAAAAAATTTTTTTAAATAATTTTTTTTTTTTTTTTTTTTTTTTTTTTTTTTTTTTTTTTTAATTTCGTGCTTATATCTTTTTTTCTAGATGTGATATCAAAAATCTGTTCTCACCAATGCAAGAAATTGAGGCTAAGATTATTCAGTTAAATTTTCAGCTCATGTGGACCAGTGGTTTGACCCCGTTATTCATTTTTTTCAACTTTGTGTCCAAATAACTTTCAAACCGTTATAGACTCAGAAAAATGATCAAAATCAACTCAGAACTTTTGGAAAAAATGTATATTCCCTGAAAATTTCAGCTCAATCAGTCAAATAATAATAAAAAAAATTTAAACTATATAAGAAAATTAAGATATTTCTTCTTGCTTTTTTAAAATTTTCTCTTTTTTTCTGTTTCTTTTGACTACTCCTTTTCTGCAAGTGAATGTTCATTTTTGTGTTTTGATTTTTTGCCCCATAAAGATTTGGTTGAAAATTTTTTACTTGTATCACCCGGAGGTCCTCTTCTAATTTTCTGACTGAAACATTGTAAAGTACTTCCATACAGCTGAAGCTGATATTTTAACCATATTGATTGAAAGTATAAAAAAAATAATTTTTTAAAATAATGTAGCTAATTGATTCAAGTTTGATACATAGCAATGATATAACAATGATATGTATAAATATAGGTTATATTGATAATTTTATATCTTACATTTTTTCAAACTTTACTTTGTGGGCTTATAGGTAAAGCTGTTGAATCACTATTACGAATCAAATGTTTTTTTTTTTTTTTTTTTTTTTTTTTTTGGACTTTTTATACAAAATCTGTAATTTTCTGACATTTTTCCAGAGAAAATGCATATAATCATTAATTTAAATGAATGTTGGCTATTCTACGCCTTTCTTATAATTAAATAAACCTCAATCAATTAACTTTATATCTAATTGTTTTAACCTAAAATTTTAGTGCTTTTGACCTCTTCACAAATTTTAGGCAACCCCGGCCCCGGCAAAATTCCAGCCCCGGTCGGTCCCTACATACAATTATACAAATTTTTAACACAATTAAAATCCACAAATAAGCTACCATTAGTATTAAAGTAAAATTTAAATTCAACCATCATCTGATAAGAACTACTTCATTTTCTCCTATTCCTTATATTCCTACAACCAAAAATTTATCTGGTCAGGATATAAAATTTGAAATTTTTTCACAACGTTACAAAATCCTGCTGAACAGTCAATGAAATCTCTCACTTACAATCGTTCTCTTCTTTCTGATCAATCAGAATATATCACTCAAACATCTCCATTTAATCTTGTGAGAGCTTGAATGAGTTTTAAAATACATCTTAGGTTCTCATACCCTTTCAATTTGAAAAGCTTATGAAGAACCTCAATTTAAAGTAGGTAATAATTCAAATATTCTAGAATCCCTCAAAATTACACCTTTCCAACACCCAACAATTAATGCTACAGTAAGTTATATAAAGTGAAATATGAGAATTTCGGGTCTTTTTATACTTTACTTTTCCATTTGAACAATCACACAAATAAGATTCTAGTCACTCAATAGTTATTTCATAACACATTTAAAAAAAAAAAAATTACTCGTAAGGTTTTTAACATTTTGATGCAAGTGTAAAATAATATTAAATTTCCCAAATATAAATTGCACTTATATATATATATATATATATATATATATATATATATATATATATATATATATATATATATATATATATATATATATATATATATATATATATATATATATATATATATATGCTTGTTTTGTATAGGGGTGTTGTTCGCCCCCTAAATGGAGTACGCCTCTCACATCTGGGGTGGTTCCACACATACAGCTATTCTCGAAAAGGTGGAGTCTAGGGCTTTTCGTCTCATCAATTCTCCTGCTTTTACTCTCTCCAGTCTCTTTCTTCCCGTCGAATTGTTGCATCACTTTCTCTATACTATCGCTATTACAACGGACATTGCTCTTCTGAACTCTCACGTCGCATACCTCCTCCATTAAGAAGGGCTCGTGCAACACGACTTCCTACACAGTCTCATCCTTTCTCTGTTCAACTCTCCGACCCCAGACTTTACCGCTATGCTCACTCTTACATGTACTATACTGGTAAAGTCTGGAACACACTTCTTTTTTCTGTTCTCCCAACTCCCTTTGTCTTGCACACTTTTAAACGCTGTGTATCGAGTCACGTTGGCCATTAGCGACGAGATTCCGAATGTTTCCAACTCCGGTGGAATTTGTTAGGCCTCCGGCCTTTGCCCACCAGAGATTATATATATATATATATATATATATATATATATATATATATATATATATATATATATATATATATATATATATATATATATATATATATATATATATATATATATATATATATTACACTATAGATAAGAAATTCCTTTCAATCATCCTTACTACCACTAATTACTCATTGGCACATTGACTCCTACCCCCAAAAATTTAATATTTAAGATAAGCATAATTATTTGTAGCTTTAAAAACTCAAAAAATATGAATGAGAAAACCAGAAGCAGGCTTCATAAAAATAACAATGCAGTTTTAATTAAATATAAATGCATGCATTTATCAAAATCCATTCCACATGACGTCACTACTACGTCATTACTACTATACCTTTTGCTCGAATTTCTCTCGTCAATTCATACTCTTTACTAGTATTACTAATAAAGCAATTATGGTGTTAAAATGAAGTTCAACAAGACAAGATTATAATTTTTTTTGGTTTCAGCAATTTAGCCTTTTTTTTTTTTTTTAAATCATATTTTGATTTTCTTTGGTGTAAGGCTTACCTTACATTATTTACAACAATAAAAAAAAAATATAAATTACTTCTTCAGTAACTTATTTTAATCTTGGAAAATAACTTTATTAAAAATTACTAGTAAATTTCATTACTCAGCACAGAAAAGCAACAAATGCTAAGTAAATATAATTACCAATATTATCGACGACATTTCTGAGAATAAACTTTGCATAAAGCCCAGTTAGATCTCTTTGGATACAAATTCCAACAAATCTATTCAGTTTCCCTGATGCATTTTGATCAGAAACAGTTACAGCCATAATAGAACCTGAAATAATAATAATAATAATAATAATAATAATAATAATAATAATAATAATAATAATATAATAATAATAACTCCCCTGTTTTACTTCTCCCTTATATATTTTCTCATAAAATGACAGTCAGATTGGAAAGCAAAAAATATCAGCTAAGGTTTGCCAAATCAGAGCTTTTTTTAAAATTAGACTTTCTTCATTTATAAAATAGATGGAAAATTGACCAATCATTATTATTATGACAATGTACAAAGAAAGGTGTCACATTTTAATTTTTGTTTAATCAACATTATTAGAATTAGTCATATATATATATATATATATATATATATATATATATATATATATATATATATATATATATATATATATATATATATATATATATATATATATATATATATATATATATATATATATAATATTTTAAATGTTTTCAACTAATTGAAATTGAAATTAAAGAAAAAATTAATAAATAATAATTTATTACATTTTATATGATCCAAAGAAATATCCCAGTGGCACATTTCAACAACAACAACAAAAATAATAATAAAATATATAATTAATATATAATGTATATGCATTTTCTGTATTTTTACTATAATTTCTGGGATAATGATCTTTTATTCTTTTTATTAATTAAGGAAATCAGAAAAGAAAATAACAACAACAAAAATAATAATAAATGCTTCAAATAATAGGAAGAGTGAAACAATGCAAATGAAGTATAATTACATACCAACATAAAATTCAGGTATGTCAACAACTTGTCTTCTGCACAACATGTCTTCTCTCTCTAGTTTTTCTTTTAATCTGTGTCTCATGCTTACATTAGGAGGTGGAAGAAAATCTCGGTAAACAAACCTATGAAAAACAAAAGATATTTGTTTCATTTATAATAATCTTACACATATTTTGCCTTTTTTATATTTTATTTTTTATGATGATTTATAGAGTATAATGTATACTTTTCAGTTTGTATTGTATTCTTCATACAAATAGAGTCAATGAACTATTTTGAATTTAAATGCTTTTTAGATTTTTAGATTCAGTCAAATTTAAGAAAAACTCTTGATAGCAAATGTGACAATTTTAAAAGCAGTTTTTCTCGCTTTCAAATCTAGGGAAGGTGTTTATACAAAAATATATATTCAAGTAATGCCCAAAAAAGTTCCCTGACTACTGATTTTGACCATACCTAATTAATAAGTTTAGGTTAGTAAAACTTAAAATATAGTTTTTATTTCATTAGATGTTTAAAATTAAAAATGCTACATTAAAGTAGTGTAGGTAAATTTACTGTTGTTAAAAGTTTTTATGAATCTCAAAATATGCATTAAAAAAAAAATAAAAATGTATAATAAGATCCACTGTGATGTTTTTACTTTCAAACCAATCATAAAGTACACTCACCTAAAATCATCAGGAACTTTTGGTGTCTCCTCAAATCTAAATTCCCGACTGTATGTTAAGGGAACAGAGGTCAGTTTCTCAAGGTTCCTTACTGGAACTGTAAACTGTGAACATGGTTCAATAGCACCTTGAAAAAAAAATTTAAAAAAAAAGAAATGTCAATCGCAATAAAGCATTTCAGGACAAAAAAATAAAAAAAATAATACTATACAATATTACAAGTTAACAATGAAGAAATATAAATGAACAATTTAAATACAAAAACCTGGCAAAAATTGAGCAAACGAACTAATTAATATTTCCTGATGTTTGAACATGAACAGTTAAAATCTCTTAAAATTAAGACCATACGTTACTTTAAATACTAGCATTACAGAATGCAAAAATAAAATAAAATAAAAAATGGTAGAATTTCACAAAAATTATTTTATATAAAATTTGCATCTCACAGGGCATTGCCCTTTTCAAGAACACTCTAACTCTAAATAGTTTCTACTTTGAATCCTCACGAAAGATCAAACCAAATCTTTCTTGCACATGACTCATTCACTCTACCATTGTGTATTCTACAAATTTTTGTGACATTTTTTAGATTTCCATTAAACAACAATTAGAAATTCTGATAAAATTTAATAGACGTGCACTTTAAAGTGATTTACTGATAAGCTGGATTAATTAAAATTAGAGCTGTTAAACATACAACTGATAAGTATGTTTTCGGTATATTCAAAATATGATATATAAAGAATTAAGAATTAAAATTACCAATTTATTGGTGGTATATCTCTATATATGCAAAGAATAATTTTAGTTTAGTTCTAATGAAAAATTTCACCAGGATTACCAGAATATACTATTTGCAATATATATATATATATATATATATATATATATATATATATATATATATATATATATATATATATATATATATATATATATATATATATATATATATATATATATATATTATATTTTTTTTGATTTTTTTAACCTAGGGCTCCATTTAAATATAAAAATAAAATTAAAAAAAAGATTAATATACTTACAAATTGGTTTCAAACTTTTGAAATTTTTTAGACAACTAAAAGTTTGACGAAACAAAATCTGTGATAAATTAGCAAAAGACATTTTTTTTTTATTTATATTTTTGTAATTATGGTATAATATTTTTTTTAAAAAGTTTTGTTAGCTGATAATGTTATTTTATACCTGCAAAATCATTTTATATATATATATATATATATATATATATATATATATATATATATATATATATATATATATATATATATATATATATATATATATATATATATATATATATATATATCATTCTGGTATGGTTGGGTCAAGTTGTGTTAAAACCAGAAAGGGACTGGAAATATTAAAAAAGGAAGAAGGATATAACAAGCAATAAAACCCTTCAAAGATATTCTTTTCAGATGTAATCAATATTCAAAACAGAAAACCTTTTGATAATAAATATTTTAATTTTATATTTTTAAATCTTAAAAAAAAAAAAAAAAAAAATTTTTAAATAATATTACAAATTTTCAAAAAATTTATTGTGAATTGATAAAAGTTTCAGATAAAATTCCTCTAAAGAGAAGATTAATATTAAAAGCAAAATAGGCTCCTCTACTTGAGTGCTGATTATTTTATCAAAGCTTGTACTGCTCTGATATCAGAATCAGCATTTTGAGATTGTCCCCAATTGACTATCTTCAATTTTAATAACATTTGGTACACATGTTCCTATACCTTAGAAACTAAGATCTACCAAATTTTAGGTCCCAAAACCCATTTCCCAAGGAAATAGGGGTCCTTGAGTGCCCCCCCCTACCACAAATGTTGAAAAGTCAAGTAATACAAATCATCAATTTTGAGTGATAATTTTGAGAAAACCATTATATTGAAGGTTAAGAAAAAACATGAGACAACTTCTTAATCTTTACCAAAAATTCATATATACCTGCCAATTTGGCTTAGTCAAGTTAGGTAAAGGTTAATTAATAGACCCATGTTGTACAGCAATTTTATTTTTATTCATACCACCATCAATCCCACAACAAGCAGTGTCTAAATTACACAAAATGCTGAATAAATGACCATATTTTTAATCAAGGTAAGCGAAATAAATTTCCTGTCTCAGGAAAATTATAC
Source organism: Armadillidium nasatum (assembly GCA_009176605.1). NCBI lineage: Eukaryota > Metazoa > Arthropoda > Malacostraca > Isopoda > Armadillidiidae > Armadillidium > Armadillidium nasatum. The sequence goes on from SEYY01022011.1 coordinate 20,575, forward strand.
ACATTAACCGGACCACACGTCATACTCCGGCCTCGGGGAGTCGAAATCGAAATCCGTCCACTAAGACAGCAAAGGGTGCTATCCGCCACAGGGATGCTGCCTTCAGGGATTACAGTCGTCTTCAAACTCCTGAAACTCATGCAACTTATATTTCATCCCGGAATCGTGCAAAATCTATTCTCCGTAACACAAAAAACTCCTTTCTCCCCTTAAAATGCAACAATCTTTCTGGTTCTACTTCCTTACGCCCTTTCTGGCATTTTGCAAAAAATGTCAACTCTAACTTTGCTTCTTCCTCTTTCCCTCCTCTAGTATCTTCTGACGGTACAACTGCCGTTTTGCCTTGATCTAAAGCTGAACTCTTCGCTCAAACTTTTGCTTTTAATTCAACCTTAGACGATTCTAGAGCTGTTCTTTCTCCTTCAACCCCCTCTAACTCATTTATGACTAAAATTTTAATTTCTTCTAAAGACGTCACTTCTGCTCTTTCTGAGCTAACACTAAGAAGGCTTACGGTCCTGATTGGTATCCCTCCTGTGGTTCTCAAAACTTGTGCTTCCGAGCTTGCACCTTGCCTTGGTAAACTTTTTCGTCTATGTCTTTCTACTTCAACCTTTCCTTCTTGCTGGAAACCAGGCTTCCGTCTTTCCCCCTAACTCTGGTGGAATTTTAATAGTATAAAAACTGTTAATATGCTTTCATTGGGGTTCATTTTTTGTATAGATGTTGCACATTTTTCTACAACAACTCCTGGCTTTACAAATCAGCCTCACTTTTTAAAATTCATGGTCAAGTATAGAAGTTAATAAAATGTAAGTTTTCGCTTGTACATTTTCAAGTCCTCAAAATCAAGGTTTAAGGTATGAGTTATATATTTCTTTTTTTCAAAATCTTTCTAACTATCATTTTTATTGCCTTCTACTCAAATATATAACTCGTAACGTTCTTAATTATATGGGATTCGTATATGAAGGAACTACAAAAGCAACAAAACTTTTGAAAAGGTTCATAGTAAGTCTCCTCATTTTTTTAATTGTAAACTAATTATGACCCTTCTCTTTCAGGTCTTTAAATAAAAGCTCAAACCCAGAGTTTTTATAGTAGTCATCTGGCCTTTGCCCACCAGAGGTGAAATATATATATATATATATATATATATATATATATATATATATATATATATATATATATATATATATATATATATATATATATATATATATATATATATATATATATATATATATATATATATATATATATATATTATATATATATATAGATATATATCTTTTTCAAATTATGGCAAACGAGATATATATTAATTTAATTAATTTACATTCTGACAACATTGGAAGTTAAGTCAGCTTATGGTTCAGTAGTTTTGGCAACCGTGACTTTATTTTTTGTTGTTAGTTTTTGGTGCATAGGATAGCCGTGGTGCCAATTTTGTTCGTATCGTATTGTGAAGACGTATATAATTATCGGTTTAAAGTATGTATAGATATTTGCTTCTCGATTAAATGATGTTATAGTCGTCTCTGGGTAAAAATTTTTATTTTCTTATTTTTTATAGCATTCCCGTGTTTTGTGCAAAAATGGTGAAAATCGGTTTCCAGACCAAAATCCTAAAGAATTACCGTCTTCTCGGAAGTTTCGTAGTGGCTGTGTTCCCCTTATGATTTCATTGTAAAATTTTGTTTACTAATTTACATAGGTGCCTGTGTTCTAATTTTTAATAATTGAATTTCTGTGAATATTTTTCATAGAGGTAGCGTTTTCTGTGTAAGTTAGGTCTAGGGCCTAAAGTAAGTAAGTTAAATTATTATGGGTAAGGGTCGCGGTGGGGAGAAAAAGAGGAAGTCAATGAGAATTTAGATTTGGATGATGAAACGCTTCCCAGTTCGGTAATTGTAGTGTTAACAGTTGTGGAATTTTTTTTGCAAGACCAGGTTGCTGAAACATATGCTAACTTCACGCACATCATACCTACGTGTTGTGAGTTCAACTAAAAACTATGCATAGGGATTTGAAACAACATTGCCTATGATTTTCTATTAAGATAAGGCTGCAGGATCATTGGTTTACAAAATTTTTTTAAAAATTTTTAAAAATATTTTGTATATATATATATATATATATATATATATATATATATATATATATATATATATATATATATATATATATATATATATATATATATATATATATATATATATATTCTAACATAATTTTTGGTTAATATACACAAGTTGCTGAAAATGGTAAAAGAAATTTGGGTTCATACTTATAAGTAAACTGACTTTGGCCAAGTTCCCAGGCCAAACTTCTCAAAATCTTTACTACTTCAATTTTAGTAGAACACATTTCCAGTTTATTGCCTACCATTAGGGACTGACCAGGTCTGGAATTTTGGTGAGGCTGTGGCCAGGGTTGCCTAAAATTTGTAAAGAGGTCAAAAGCACTGAAACTTTAGGTTAAGAAAATTAGATATAGTTTTAATTGAGATTTATTTAATTATAAGGAAGGAGTAGAATAGTTAACATTCACTTAAATTAATGATTATATGCATTTTCTCTAAAAAAAATATTAGAAAATCACAGATTTTGTATAATACAAGTTTGAAAAATAACAAAAAATTTTGATTTTTTTTCTTATTCACAAGTTATTCAACAAGTTTACTTGGGTAAGTTAAAGTATGAAAAAATATAAGATGTGAAATTATCAATATAACTTGTATTTATACATATCATTGTTATAACTTGTATTTATACCTATCATTGTTATTTTATTGCTGTGTATCAAATTTGTATCATTTAGCTACATTAATTCAAAATTATTATTTTGTTTATACTTTCAGTCAATATGACTAAAAGATCAGCTTCAGCAGTATGGGAGTACTTCCAATGTGTCAGGATAGGCTCAAAGTAGGTAATTGTAATATCTGTAATCAGAAAATTAGAAGAGTACCTCCGGGTGCCACAAGTAAAAAAATTTTAACCAAATCATTATAGGGTATCAAAAATCAAAACACAAAGATGAACATTCACTACCAGAAAAGGAGCAATCAAAAGAAATAAAAAGGAAATATTGAAAAAAAAAAAAAAAACTTTAATTTTCTTATATTTTATTTGAAATTTTTTTTTTATTATTTGACAGCTGAAATTTTCAGGGTATATGCATTTTTTCAATAGGTTCTTAGTTGATTTCAAGCATTTTTGTGATTCTATAAATATCAGTTTGAAAGTTATTTGGACCCAAAGTTGAAAAAAAAATGAATAACAGTGTCAAACTGCTGGTCCACATGAGCCAAAAATTTAACTGAATAATCTTAGCCCCAATTTCTTGCATTAGTGGGAATAGATTTTTGGTATTGCATCTAGAAAAAAAGTTATAAGCTCTTGAAAAAAAACATGTAAATAAAATGCTACCTACTAATTTTTTTATTTTTGGATATTGTTTAGGAGGGACAGGGAAACAATTTTTATTAGTGCATTATTAAATGCTATTTGTTTGAAGCGAGATATAGTTTCTCAAACTTTGGGAATTTTTGAAATTTGGATAAAAATAGACATTTTTGAGAAGCTAAATCTCGAAACCAACGAATAAAGTATAGAGAGGAATTTTTTAGCCCCATCATTCCTCTATACACCTACCAAAAATAAAAAATATTATAGTTGTAGTTTTTTTTTTGGTTTTAAGTTTTTTGTCTGAAAAAATTTTTTTTTTTTTTTTTTGGTAGTTAGTCAGATTTTACCTTATAACATTTTTCCTATACTTCTGGGAACAAAAGTCTGTTAGAAGTTATTGTATCCTAAAATTCTGAATATATAGTGCAAATTTGAGGTAATTCCAAAAGTGGTTTGGTTCTGCCATTCATTTGAAAAGGGTCAAATTTCAAAAAAAAACTTTTTAACAGTTATAGGCTTAGGAAAACTTTAGAAATGGACTTTTTTCACCGGGAAAAAAGCTATATACACTGAAAATTTCAGGAGAATCAGTTGAAATTTGGATATTTAAGTATAATTTACCATTTTAACCCCGGCAGGCAAACCCTGGTTTTCCCTGATTTTTAGGCAGGGTCAGTAAAAATGGCCATGGTTTTCCAGGACCGGGACCCTGGTCATTTCATACCTAACCTTATAAAAATGAGGGCAAAATTATATATATATATATATATATATAATATATATATATATATATATATATATATATATATATATATATTATTATATATATATATATATATATATATATTATATATGGTTTTACTTTTATTTTAATGCCCTTTTCAGTAATACTTTATAGGCTACTAAGATTTAAAATTCTATAATTTAACCAAAATTTAAGTAGAGATATAAAGCTCTGCACATCCTTTATAAAATTTTGCATTTTTATGTAGGCCCCCCTGTACTTTTTTATTTTAAAAGTAGTATGAAAAGTAACTGGGTTGAATTAGGTCTGTTTACTTTACATAATCAAAAATTTTGTGAGTGTTTTTTACTGAAATAATACACTGAGCCTTGAAATCAGATTAAAGTTATGCCTGCTACCTGATGCAAGTTATCATTTCTTACCTGGCCAACAAATCATCTGTTAATTTATTTTTGATTTGTAAAAATTCTTTTTAAAAATTTTATTGACCTAATAAGAATGTTTAAAAACAAAGATTTTATAGCAAAAGAGGAAAAAATAACACACACACATTAGTTTTGATTAAATTTATCTTTTTCATTAATACATTGTTTTCATAACTAATAACTTCAATTTTATTTCCTACAGTGAAAAAGAGGAAATCCAAAAAGTTTTATTTTGTTTTGGTAAAATATTTTATGAATATTGTTTAATAGAATTTAAGATACATAGCCCTGAAGCTTTGAAACTAATTCATCATGGCTGTTATACAAAAAAGTAAGTTTTTTTTATCCTTAATTATTATATATATATATATATATATATATATATATATATATATATATATATATATATATATATATATATATATATATATATATATATATATATATATATATATATATATATATATATATATATATATATATATATATATATATATATATATATATATATATATATATATATATATATATATATATATATATATACCCTCTGGACTCTGGTAGGCAAAGGCAAGAGGCCTACTAAAATTTCCACCAGAGTTACTGAGAAATCTGAAACCTGGCCAAATTATAGGCTGATATGCCCTGATACCCCATTTGAATGTAAGTCATAGGAAGTTGGGAAAATAAATGAAGGAAGTGTGTTCCAGACTTTACCAGTAGAGTACATGTAAGATTGAGCATAGCGGTTAAGTCTGGGGTCAGAGAGTTGGACAGAGAAAGGATGAGACTGTGTGGAAAGATATGTCACACAAGCACTTCTCAGTGGAGGAGGTATATGATGAGAGAGTTTAGAGTAGCAGTGTCCATTGTAGTAGTGATAGTGTAGACATGTAACACTTTGATGGGCAGAAAGAGACTGGAGAGAATTAGTGAGAGCAGGAGAGTTGATAAGATGAAAAGCCCAAGACTCCATCTTTTCAAGAAGAGCTGTATGAGTGGAACCACCATAGATTTGTAAGGTGTACTCCATACAGGACCAAACAACTGGGGTGGAGTAAGAAATTCCGAAGGCCCCTCAGAACACCTAACCACTTAGAAGATTGTTTAGAAAAAATAGTGATTTTTCCAAGAAAGATTGTGAGAGAAAGAAACATCAAGTATATAAAGGAGAGATGAAGGTTTGAGTTATATGTTTTCAAAAATAATATAGTTGTGTGGAAGATTGTGTCAAGTAGAGAGATAGAGAAATTAATTTTTGGCAACATTAAATGACCATATTTTTCTGCCCCAATTTGAAATAAAAGATAGATCAGAGGTCAGTTGCTCCAAGGCTACCTTCCTTGCGTGTATTAACTGCTGTTGACCTTTCAAAATCAAAAGAGTAATGAAGGGTGGAGAGTCATTTGCATAGGAGTGGATAGAAGATGAAGTAACAAAGAAAAAGTCATTAATTTAAAGCAGAAAAAGTGTTGTGGATGTGACAGATCCTGGAACACCATGACAGCAAAATATATTCACTGAAATGCTGAAGAGCATATATATATATCCCGTATATATATATATATATATATATATATATATATATATATATATATATATATATATATATATATATATATATATATATATATATATATATATATATATATATATATATATATATATATATATATATATATATATATATATATATATATATATGGGGAAGACAAAAAGTAATTTAATATTACATTTACCTTTCTTTCTTATAATTATAGTACATTTACCTTTCTTTCTTATAATTATAGTTTTAAGTGACACCACCTTCAAAGGATATATTTCCTTTAGCAACCTCTCACTTCGGCCATTGACTGTAATATTGTTTAAAACAATCCTTTAGATTACCTTTGCTGACACCCATCAGTGCAGCAGTCTCATCTATGTGAAACTTCTCTGAAAACTGAAACTGTTGACCCTTCAAAGCATTCTTCATGCAGATAAAGAAGTAAAATTCTGTCAAAGCAAGAACTGGTAAATAAGTTGGGTGTAGAATCATAAGTACTTGAGACTTTGGCAAATACTGATTGACAAGAAGTTATTGATGAGCCGCAACACTGTCATGGTGCAATATCCATTCTTCACTTACTACAGCTCTTGATGTTTCCACTTAATTGCATTATGAAGGTGATAAGAATGTGATTGATCAGTTCTGATAATATCCTTCATAGTTGCAGCATTTGTCCTGTATGTGATGTTGCTGACCTTCCCAGAATGAAGGTCATCTTCCAAAAGTGAAGCATTCATATACTCCCATGTAAATGATATGGCATCATCATCATAGACCTTTTTTTAACATGCCCATTGTTTCACCAAATGTCTTATTGAGTTTCACACAAAATTTGATGCCTGCCTTTTTCTCAGCTCCCATAATTCTGGCTACAGATTCAAACATAAATCACAGAGCGATAATGCAGTTTGGGCATATTAAAGATTAACACATTTTCATTCCTTCTTACACATTACATTTTCAAAATTGAAAAATTCACTTGATATGTGTAAGCACTAAGCACATATGAAAATCTCCATGTATGAATGTCACATTTATGATATGTAATTTGAAGAGTATAACTACTTTTTGATTATATATATATATATATATATGGAGTAAAGGTTGTAATGATATATAATTTTTTTAAATAAATAATAATAATCGATATGTATTGAGTTGGGTACTGATATATCGCGTAAATAAGCGATATTCGATATATATATATCGATCTTTTTTTGTATTAGAGAAAAAGACGCTATAGAAGCCGGAAAAACAACACGCTTTTGATTGTAATAGAATTAATTGATATATTTTGTAAAACGTTGTGAAAAATAAATAAAATATTATCTATCGTATTAAATACCTAAGTATTATTAAAATTAATAAGAATATACAGAACAAAGGTAAGAAATAAAATTTATTTGCATAGGCGAATTAGGTCTGCCTTCATACTTAAAGCTATACGGACCCTAGAGCTACATAAGCATCATAAGCAAGACTATCATTTTGATCTAAATTTTGCTATAATTTTTGCAAGTACATAAAAAAGAATAATAAAGTTCAATGCGAAAATATTATTAATATTAAACCATATTTTAGTTTAAGTAATGAAAGTGATGAATTATGAATATGTGATAAATAAATTGAAGGTGCTATAAAAATATATTTTTGTAATTTTTTTAATATTTTACATTTTTTAAAAAATTGGATTTGTACAATTTTTAAGGTATATATTTGTTAGAATAAGTTTCCTCTAATGCTTTACTTTTCACTATTTCTTCAAATCACTATTCTAACATATAAGAAGGTTGGGTGTTCAGGTATGAATCTCCAAGTAACTGGTTACTTGGAAATTCATTCTCTGGATACCATCTTGGATAAAGGTTGTAATATATATTTAATTTTTTTAAAATAATAATATAATATATGTATATTGGGTACTGATATATAGCGTAAATAAGCGATATTCGATATCGATATAATATCGATCTTTTTTTGTATTAGAGAAAAAGACGCTGAACGTAGAAGCCGGAAAAACAACACGCTTTGAATTGTAATAGAATTAATTGATCTTTATAAATTTTGTAAAACGTTGTGAAAAATAAATACAAATAAGTTATCTATCGTATTAAATACCTAAGTAAAATTATTAAAATTAATAAGAATATACCAGAACAAAGGTAAGAAATAAAAATTATTTATATAGACGAATTAGGTCTGCCTTCATACTAAAGCTATCTACGACCCTAGAGCTACATAAGCATATAAGCAAGACTATCATTTTGATCTATTTTGCTATAATTTTGCATATATATATATATATATATATATATATATATATATATATATATATATATATATATATATATATATATATATATATATATATATATATATATATATATATATATATAGGGAAGAAAGGAAGAATTGTTTGTGAGAAATTTGTCATATATTAATTTTTAATATATATATATATATTATATTATATATATATATATATATATATATATATATATATATATATAGGCATATTGATGCTTATTACTCCTATTTTGGGTACTTAAGATAAAATTTGTTTTACATTTAAATTTCAGGCAGCTGAAGACGACATTATTCAATATTTTAAGCCCTTTGGAGACATTAAAGATCATAATATTTTAAAGTTTAACGATGGTAGACTTAAAGGAGTTGCTTTTATCGAATATAATAATTTATTATCCGCAATGAAAGCAATTGAAGAGAGAAATATGAAAAACTTTATGGGTATGTCCGATTTGATTTTTAAATTTTATTCCTTGGTTACAATCTTGAACATGGTGAATTTTCCTGTAAGAAGTTATTACTTATCATTATTATTATTATTATTATTATTATTATTATTATTATTATTATTATTTTTATTATATTATTATTATTATTAAAGATTAAAAATCAAAGATTACCAATATTTCTGAAAATTCTTATCATGACTTTGACTTTTCTTGTTAGTATTAGTTTTGTTATAATCATTATTATTATTATTATTACTATCTTTACTATTTTGTGCATTACTATCGTATAATTATTGTTTGTTATATGCATCATATTTGTATTTTAATGTTTATTAAAATAAATTGATGAACTATTTATCAACTAATCTTTGGGGCTCAGTGGACACCAATGCATATCCCCATAGAAGCCCCTTTTCAGAGAAATGTACAGCTAACAAATTATTAAAATTGCATTTAGTAGTATAGGACCTACTGGAACATTGGAAAATTGTATTTGTAATTTTCTGAAAAAAATATAAAAATGAAATGAAAAGAAATTATTATTATTATTATTTACAGGTAGACCTATTGCAGTTGATATGGCAGTATCAAAACAGTGGTATAGCCCAAATAAAAATCCTTCTGACAACAGTAAAGAGACCGTAAAGGTTGAATCCAATATTAAAGAAGATACTGATCTTGATCACAAAGGTAAAATTTAAATATAAAATTTATCATTTCAGAGAAATGGATGGTTAATTATATTTTAATTTTTGTAATTTAGTAGTTTAGGACCTACTTGTAAAATTGTATATATAAATTATGCTCTACTTCCTAAGTAAAGTTTTGAGAAAATGAATTTATTATTATTATTTTATATAGTGATATATGCACTTTACCCCCAAATATTTTAGGGGGGGGGGAAATGGGATATTTTAACAATTTATACTCTCATTTCCAAAACCTTAAACTAAACTGTTGAAAATTCACATTAGCGTAATAAAATTACCTTGAAATTATGCATTTTTGAGGGTTTTAAATAATTTAAATTTTTCAAAACAATATACGCACAAATCATATTTGATCTTGCTTCCTAAAAGCTTATAAATTTTATTTTAACTTACAGAAATGGAAAAAATATTTCAATCTGTTTATTAGATCATTGAAGCCAATATAATTACATTCTATATATATATATATATATATATATATATATATATATATATATATATATATATATATATATATATATATATATATATATATATATATATATATATATATATATATATATATATCAGATTTTATTCCACCTGATAAAATAAAAAAGGAGGAAGATGTTGATAAAAAAACAATAGATACAGGTATTTTATTTTTTTTTTATATGTACAGCTTATATTGACTTTATATTTAACAAATTTGAATAACTATGTTGGATTGTAGGTATAATACAAATTGTTTATTTTCATAAACTCGTGAAACTCCAAATTCCTTTGAAATGAAGACTTGCTCTTGCTTTTCATAGTTATATGGGACTGATCTTCCAATTAGGTAGTCAATATGCCAGTAAAATACTCTATAATTAGTTCGGCTTTTTGTTAAATTCATTAAAATTAAAATATTTCTACCAAAGTTTGTGAAAACCAAACGTTTGACTATGAATATATCAAAAAACTAAAATTTCAATTCAGTAACTATGCCAAAAAATTTACCAATGTTACAAAAACATCAGATTTGATCATAAATGATTGATTTAAAGATTTGGTTTGAGTTTTCATGGTCGATTATTTTCAGGTTTTCTTATTTCATATAATTTTAGTGTTTAATATCATTTTCTTCATTTATTATTATTATTATTATTATTATTATTATTATTATTATTATTATTATTATTATTATTATTATATATATATATATATATATATTTATATATATATATATATATATATATATATATATATATATATATATATATATATATATATATATATATATATATATATATATATATATATATATATATATATATATATATATATATATATATATATATATATATATACCGGTCAGGTAAAGTTAGAAGAATTGGAAGTAAAAGAAGAAGTTGAATCAAATACAGATGACGAAGATGATTGTGATGATGACGACGATGAGGATAGTGAAGAAGATGATGATGATGACGACGACGACAATGAGGATGAAGACGATGGTATGGACGTTGACGACGATGAAGACGACGAAGACGATGATGATGACGATGAAGACGACGATGACGATGAAGACGGCGAAGACTGTAATGATATGAAGGGTAAAAAGAAGAAATTAAAAAGAGACGAAGATTTCAAACATGGGGCAGTCAGCAAGGATGTTGTTGAAAGAAGAACAATTTTTATCCGGAACATAAGTTTTCAGTCAAATGAAGAAGAAATTGGAGAGATTCTTTCTCGTTTTGGCAAATTGAAATATGTTATTTTTTGCAAAGATTCTGCAACAGGCAAATTTAGGGGAACTGCGTTTGCTCAATTTTTGGTGAATATTTTTTATTTTATTTTTTTTAATGTATTTTGGTGATTTTTCTTTTTTACTTTGTAAGATATTTTTATATTCGTTGACTTGTTAAGTCTTTTAATAGTTAAAAGGAAGTTATAGAGTACTGTTGTGTTTCGGTTTCAAATTATTTCTTTTACAAAAGTAAGATTGCTTTATTATATATAAATCGCAAATATATATATATATATATATATATATATATATATATATATATATATATATATATATATATATATATATATATATATATATATATATATATATATATATATATATATATATATATATATATATATATATATATATATAGCTTTTCTTTTCTTCTTTTTTTTTTTCTTCTTTTTAATAAACTTTTCGCTTTTCCTCCATTATATTCATTTTTCTGATAAATTATACACCTTGATTCATTATTTGTATTGGAGGTTTTAGATTAATTCGATAAATTCCCACTCTTTTTCTCATCGGAGAAAGGGCCTTTTACTTTGAAAAACAGAATGCTCATTGTAAATATAAATGTCATGTTTTCTCTAAATTATTGTAATAATATTAATAATAACATTTCATTTTTTTCAATTTTGGGTGATTATTATTATTATTATATTATTATTATTATTATTATTATTAAGGAATCATCATCTTGTGAAAAATGTCTAGAAGCTTTTGAAGATCCTGTTTACAAAGAAACGTTTATTGTAGGAGGTCGAACTTTATTTCTTATTCCTGCAGTTGGGAGGGACGAAATATCCAAGAAAAAAGAGGCGAAGGCCTCTGAGAAAGAAAAAACTGATAAAAGAAATTTATACTTAGCAAGAGAGGGCGGTAAGATTTCATTTTTTTATTATTTTTATTAGTAAACACTGATCTACACTAGAAGGATATCCATTTTAATGAAGAAAATTTTAGATTCTTGTAAAAAAGATTTTGCTTTAAAAGTTTTGTTCATTGTTTTGTAATTAAATTATTGTTTGAAAAATTAAAATTTTATTTTGTTTAGTCATCGTTGTAAATAAGTTTGAAATTAACTTTAGAAGGGCTACGTTTTCATAGTTTAATTTTTCTATCCCCATTTCCTGATGTGAATAAGAGCAATGTATATTTAAACAAGAAGGAGATGTAATAAGTAGTAATAGCAGTTAATATTTAATATAATTTTAATAATTGTAGAAGATTTTGATATAATAATAGTATTCTTTGTGGTTTGAGTTTCTAGATTTTGTTTTTTTTTTTGCAAGACCAAATTATTTCAATAATTCTAGTTTTATCTTTTGTTTTTTTCTACAGTGGTTCGGGCAGGAACGAAACCGTCTATTGGTGTCTATTATTATTTCAATAATTCTAGTTTTATCTTTTGTTTTTTTCTACAGTGGTTCGGGCAGGAACGAAACCGTCTATTGGTGTTTCAAAATCTGATTTAAATCTGAGAATTAATAGGGAGATGATTAAGAGAAAGATGTTGGCAAATTTCAATATCTTCGTCTCACCAACTCGACTCTTCGTTTGCAACTTGCCTCTAGAATTAACTGACAGAGAATTGAAGGAGATCTTTACTAAACATTCTCCCAAAGAATCAGTTATCAAAGAAGTAAGTTGAAAATTAATATTTTGAAATAAAAAGTTGAGTTTAGATTTTATTTTAAAGTTGAGACAGTTTAATATTTTTATCTACAGTAAAATATTTACTACGCTTTTCCGAAAGGAAGATGTTTCTGATTTAACTATTTTACTTTTAATTAAGTAAAATTCTAAATGAATGAAGGCTTTGACCTTTCATGCAAATTATTAGGATAAACTTCCCGTATCTCAATTTTCAACATAATAATTTACATTGTCAGGTGATGTGGATGTTTGCCATATAGTTATTTTATGGATGACGTTATTTTGTTTACATTTGACCTGTTTCGGCTTTTTAATTGTTTTAGGCTACAGATGAGTTTCCCCATTTCACATACGTGGTTGAATTATTATTTTTTTAATCTCCCTTTTAAGGGGTTATTATAATAAAGGATCGTAGTCAAACCTTGACTATAAGGCCGTATCGTTTCACATACGTGGTTGAATTATTATTTTTTTAATCTCCCTTTTAAGGGGTTATTATTAGAAAGGATCGTAGTCAAACCTTGACTATAAGGCCGTACATTTCTTCATTAGCATCCCAGCACAAACCCCAATAATGCTATACTTTCCCTAATTACCATCAAGCTCACTTCTAGGGTATTAACTGGCACTGGGAGCTTTTTAAGATGCTCTACTAGGCTTCTTTTTACTACGCCCAACTTGCCCAATGATAGTAGTAATAATAGTTTTGCTCATTTTGATTTTGGTAAAACTGACATTTCCTTTTAATAGATTTTTTTCCCCTCTTTCTCCTACAGTGTCGAATAATGAAAAATTTGTTTAATTTTGATGCCAATGGAAAGCCCGTAAGCAAAGGGCATGGGTTCGTTGCCTTTACAGAACATGCGCATGCTTTAGAAGCATTAAGGAGAGTCAATAACAATCCTGATATATTCAGAAAGGATAAGGTAATTGTTAATTTATTATTTATTATTATTATTATTATAGTTATTATTGTTAGTTATTATTATTATTATTATTATTATACTCAGAGACCAGTGGTGGAATTTTCTTTAGAAAACTCAGCAGCTTTGAAAGCTAAAGAAGCTAGATTAAACAAGAGCAAACAAAACAACTCTTTTAAAAGGAAAAAAACTCAAGGTAATTTATATATATATATATATATATATATATATATATATATATATATATATATATATATATATATATATATATATATATATATATATATATATATATATATATATATATATATATATATATATATATATATATATATATATATATATATATATATATATATATATATATATATATATATATATATATATATATATATATCGTTTTTCTTCTGTAGGTGCAAATAATGTTCAATTGTCGATGACCCAATGAAAATGAATTTATGGGCAGTAAATATGAACCAGGGAGAAAGGGCTTCAAGGCCTTCCATTCTCATATAGGACCGAAAGTATGTTGTTATTATTATTATTATTATTATTATTATTATTATTAGTTGTAGTAGTAGTAGTAGTAGTATTTATTGCTTATAATTTTACGTAGAATTATATAAATTGTTATCTGAACTGTCTAATCTTCAAACATGATAGGATTTTATTGGTTTAGATAAAAAAAAATTTGTTTTTATTCCTTATGAATAAATGAAGGTTATGACAGTTTTATCCAGAACTGCAGGGCTGGTATTCTTTATTATTATTATTATTATTATTATTATTATTATTATTATTATTCATTTATTTATTTATATTTTGTCTCAAACTCCAGGTCGATCATTTTGAAATATCCGCTCAGCACTGACTTTTGTGTCTTATCATTTTAATATTTTGCGGTTCAGTTACTGCCTCATTTATCTTATAGTAAACAAAGTATTCTTCTAGTTTCATACCCTTTGTTTTATCGGATATTCAATACAGATCCAATTTATGAGCTAGATATATTATCATTTAAAGTTGCATGTGTACAGTTGCTGTTTCTAGGTTTGAATACGTTTTTGTTTATTTTATAAACTTATTTTATGTATGTATGTTTTTATTTATCAACAGATTCGACATAGAGATACGAAATCGAAGGGTAATAAAAAGATAACAAGAAATCAGGTTAATAACAAAATGAGAAATTCGCAAATGTCTCAAAGATGGAAGGAAAAAGTTCAAAAGTCAAATAGTAAATCTTCTTCGAAAAAAGGAAATAAAAACAAAAAATCTTCGACCTCAAAGACTAAAAAATCGGAAAATAAATCAAAAAATAAGAAAAAGAAATTTATTCAATAAAATTTATTAAAATTTTGTTCAATAAATTATTTTTTTACCTTTTTTTGTTTTTGTTTTTTTGCCATTTTGTGGAGGGGAAATAAACTCCATTGTAAAATCATTTTTAAATCAATGGGGATTTTAGCATTCTTTTTAAGTCGTTGTTGAATCGTCTCGTCAAATAAACTTCGAACAAGAGAATTTGAATCTGATCATAAATCTTTACACAATATACTCTTAAGTCTTTCTCTAAGACTATTTTACATTTCGAGGAAAAGGTTCTAAATTAGTTTTCTATTTATAGATTCATGGATCATTTTCCATAGAAAGCAAAGGAGAGTAAATTTTAGCCATAAATCGAAGCCCACATTGCAGATATTCGTAGCTTTTAGTGGGGTCGGTTAACGTCCTATTTTCACATGGTTGCAGATGGTAGTTTAATTCGGATAGAATCTTCGGGCATTAGAGACTTCTCGAGAATCCGTTTGTGACCTATATCACTAGTGTTACATTTATTAGCTTGTACACCTGGATCCAGTCCAGGATAAAAAAAAAATTTCTGAAAAATTTTGTCTATCTTGGCGAATACTTTTTAGGAGAAATTTAGGTAAAAAAATCTACTTGTTGGGATTTAAATATTATTAGAAGACGTACTTAGTACTACCTTATACGTTACTTTTATATCTTGTATTCTGAGTAGGTTTAGGGATTTGTATTCAGATACTTCAAATATCACCTATATGTCTTTTCCGTGGTCAAATTGAAATTCGATTCAACATTGGCTAGAATTTATTTTGAATTTGTGGGAATTTTTAATATTTCATGTTTGCTGTATTTTCTTTTAAGGAAGTGTTCCTTCTTATTACGAACTATAATCTAGTAAGTACAAGGAGATTGAAACTAATTATGAGACCTTAAATTTTTTCTTCTTTCATAAAGTGGACTTGTGTTATGTATGTGTAGATCAGCTTTTTTCTATCCACATTTAAAAAAAAAAAATAATGAATCTTAAAAGAACTTTGTTGGTTAATAGAGTGAATATTGAATGGCTTCAGAACTGAATTGACAACCTTTTTATTCGATTTTTATTGCATAGATATACCAATAAAAAATTGTTAATTGGTTTTGTTGTAGGTTTTATGGGACTTTAAGGGCTCCATTGGAAACAACGTAGGTCACATAGGTTTTTGGCGTATAGTCGAAAATCGCATTGGTAATGGCATGAGTCTCATAACAAAATAACCTGTCTTTTAATAAAGTTTGACTTATGTATGCGTAAAGGTTACACCTTTAGGAATTTCCACCGCTCCCAATAGGGTTTCTTCATATATATATATATATATATATATATATATATATATATATATATATATATATATATATATATATATATATATATATATATATATATATATATATATAATAAATACAAATAAAAGTAATAACAAAAATGTTTCAAAAAGTTTTCATAAAAATAAAATTTGAAAGTAAACCCGAAAATTTTTAAAATAAAATATGATTCTACGAAGCTCAGCGGTTAGAGCTGTGGAAAGTGATTCGAAGTATAGTAGCTCGTATCGTGGTCGGTGAGTTCGTTTCAAGCTCAACAGATGGCGCGTCTTCATTTCCGAGAAATATCAGATTAGTAATATACTTAAAGTTTCGTATTCAAATATGACACATAGTTGATGGTTAGGTTGCAAATACATTGTATACATGATGGTTGCGTTAGAAGGGAAAATGACCACTAAAGGCTATAGTTTATATATTTTAAAATTTACGTGGGTTTTTGCATGGGGTTCATAGGTTTCACTATAAGTTTTTCCATAGGGGATAAAAGGTTTTCTGTAGATAAACCTATGGTAAACTACTTATGGGCCCTAAGCGAAGCCTGGTAACAAATATACAATAGTTACACTTGGCTCTGTCAAAGGAACCTATGGGGTCCTATGGTAACCCATTGGTTTTATCATAGAACCTTTTGAATAAATTTTTATGGGTAGGTTTGAGTCGCTGCCCGTTACATTGTTTTAGATAAAATCTGCTTTGGACACAAATATTTCAGATTTATTAAAATTAATTTTAAAATCATAAATCTTGATTCAACTTGGATTATTATTTTGCTGTAGATCTCCTCCTCATATATATATATATATATATATATATATATATATATATATATATATATATATATATATATATATATATATATATATATATATATATATATATATATATATATATATATATATATATATATATATATATATATATATATATATATATATATATATATATATATATATATATATATATATATATATATATATATATATATATATATATATATATATATATATATATATATATATATATATATATATATATATATATATATATATATATATATATATATATATATATATATATATATATATATATATGTTGTTCTCGTGTCTCTAATTTGGAGTCTTCCGAATTTTCCACCTTATGACTCAGGCTCTCTTGTCATTCTACGATAATTCATTTTCCTAATTCTACTGACTACCCTAAATTCTTCGACTATTTAAACTCCAAAATAGAGTACATTTTCTCTTCTTCTCCTTTCTCTGAAATCATCATATTAGGTGATTTCAATGTTCACCACTGCCAATGGCTTTCTTTTAGTTCTCATGATACAGCTGGTGAACGTGCTTTCCATACACTATCTAAAATGACCTTCAGCAGTTCCCTACTCGTGTCCCTCATCGTCTTGGAGATGAACACAACATTCTAGTCCTTTTTCTAACTTTTAATCCTTCTCCTTATACCGTTAAACTCTTTCCTTTTCTGGGTTTCTCCGATCACATTCTTATCTCTGTATCCTCTTCTTTCTTTTAAAGTCTTCCGCAGGAAATATCCCCCTCTATTGAAAGGAAACGATTGTGATATTTCGGTGCCGCAAGCTGATCGGACTTGCATTCGTACTTTAATTTCCCAATGAATGATTATTGCATCCTTGGAAGGGTTTCTTCAGAGTGTGCAGAATACATTACCAAGGTGATTATCTCTGACATGGAGGCGTACATTCCATTTTCTTTCCCTTCAATTGAACCTAATAAACCTTGGTTTAACTCTTCTTGTTCGAGCGCTATCTTCCGCAGGGATTACCATAATCTTCAAACTTCAGAAACTCAAGCTACTTAAATTTCAAACTTTTGCCTCTAATTCAATCTTAGACGATTCCGGAGCTATTCCTCTTCCTTCAACCACCTCCAACTCATTTATGCGTAACACTTTGATTTTTAAACTTCCCTCTTTCGTTATTTATCCTCCTCTCTTTGATCTGATCTCTCTAATTTTCTTTCCGGTCGTTCTATTGCAGCTGTTGTAGATGGCCACCGTTCTTCTTTAAATCTATAAATAGTGGTGCTCCTCAGGGTTCTGTCCTATCCCCAACACTTTTTCCACTTTTCATTAACGATCTCTCTATTACCTCATCTCCTATCTACTCCTATGCTGATGACTCAACTCTTTATTACTCCTTCCAGTTTGAAAGACGTCCCTCCCAACAGCAGTTGATAGACTCGAGAAGAGTAGCCTTAGAGTAACTAACCTCTGATCTCACGTATTTCAAATTGGGGCAGAGAAAACATGGAAGTTTTCAATGCCTCAAAAACTCAGTTCTTCCATTTCTCCACTCGACACAATCTTCTTCACAACTATGATGTCTTCTTCGAAAACACACAACTTAAACCTTCATCTGTTCTTAATTTTCTCAGAATATCCTTTTCTCGTGATATTTCTTGGAAAGATCGCAATACTCTCTTTCTAAACAAGCTTCTAAGAGGTTAGGTGTTTTGAGGCGCCTTCAGAATTACTTCCCGCTACTCCAGTTGCTTGCTCTGTATAGGGGTGTTGTTCGCCCCTGTATGGAGTATGCCTTACACATTTGGGGTGGTTCCACTTATATAGCTCTCCTTGAGAAGATGGAGTCTTGGGCTTTCCGTCTCATCAATTCTCCTGCTCTTACTAACTCTCTCCAGTCTCTTTCTGCCTTTCGAATTGTTGCGTCACTCTCTCTTTACTATCGCTATTACAACAGACACTGCTCTTCTGAACTCTCTCATCGCATACCTTCACCATAGAGAAGAGCTTGTGTCACACGCATTTCTACACAGTCTCATT
>SEYY01022011.1:45000-47500 GCA_009176605.1 Armadillidium nasatum
TTTGAATCCTTTACTCTTTCTTTAGACGCTTAAACATTTTTCTAGATTGGTTTCTAAATTATTAAATAATACTAAGCAGCAACGTGAGGATTTCTGAATGGGAATTAAAACAATAATTGGCAACAATGCTTGACTTTAGAGAGACTGTACGTACGAAAGAGATAATATTACGAAAAGCCCTAGACTTCATATTTTCAAAGAGAGCTGTGTGACTGAAACCATCTCAGACGCGAGAGGCATACACCATGCAGGAGCGAACGACACCCCTATAGAAATCTAGCATCAAGAGCTCTCATAACGAGAAAACGCTCTGAACTCATGGTCGCATAAAGGGCAGTATTTTGTCTGCCTGGAAGGACGGCATATGCCCACGTAGGTGAGGTCCGCTCTCAAAAAAGAAAAAAATGGGATGGTATGTAGATATTCTGGAGATGCCCCAGAGTACCCAACCTTTTAGAAACTTGCTTAGGGAGAGAAAAAAACATGATCTTTCCAAGAAAGATAACGAGAAAAAGAAACACCAAGAATATTAACTGCAAAAGAAGGCTTAAACTGTTTATTTTCGAAGAAGTTAAAATTATGAGAAAGATGTCTAGTAGAAAGATAAATTGAGTTTTTGAAGCACTGAAAAGAACCATGTTTTCTTTGCTCCAATTAGAAACTCGAGAAAGATCAGAGGGTAGTTGCTTCAAGGTTATCTTTCCACCATGAGATATTTCATTTTGTTCACGGCGTCTTTCAAAATGGTAAGAGTGAACTGGAGAAGCAAATCATAGTTTTCATTTAGAGACGCTACGGGTTTTTTTTAAATGGCTTTTTTAAAAACCTGGGGAATTGAAAACGCCTTAAAAAAACAACAACGATTTTTTGTTTTATTTCTTAAACTGCAATTTTAAGTATTTTCCGTGCATAATTGTAAATGACCGCAATTAAACACGTTGAGTGCCGGGAAATGGGGCTGAGCCCGTTTTTAAATTTTTTTATATTTTTTAACCGATTGAGCTGAAATTTTCAGTATATATAGCTTTTTTCCCGACGAAAATAGTCCATTTCTAACGTTTTTACGAGGGATTAACCGTTTAGAAGTTATTTGGGGTCAAAAGTTAAAAAAAATTTGAGTAGCGGGGTCAAACCACTGGTCCACATGAGCTGAAATTTTAACTGAACAATCTTAGCCCCAATATATAGATGTTGTGTGAAGCGATTTTTGATATCACGTCTAGAAAAAACGTTATAGGCATCCAAATTTTTTTTTGAAAAAAACCATACCCCTCCGGAGAAAAAAATTATTTAAAAAAAAATGCCTGCACCATTTTTTTTTATTTTTAGATTTTGTTTAGAAGAGGGATAGTTCTATAACTTACGTTTAAAACATTATAAAATAATTTTTGTTTGAAGAAAGATATAGTGTCTCAAACTTTTAAAATTTTTGAAAATTGGCACAAAAATGGACCTTATTTGAAGAGCTATATCTCGAAGAAAACGAACTAGATCGAATAATATATAAAAAAATATTGTAGCCCCATCATTTATCTATAACACTTCCAAAAATGAGAAATGTAGTTATTGTAGTTTTTTTTGTTTAAATATTTTTTTAAAAAAAGTTGGAATTTATTTTTTTTTTAAATTTTTGACTTTCGACAGTGGGTCAGTTTTGAGCTAATAACAATTTTTCTTTACTTCTGACAGCAAAAGTTTTTTTAGAAGATGTTTTAGCCAATAGACTTAGGAACAAACACTCCAAATTTCAGACCGAAAATATTTTTTATGTGTCCTCACCGTAGATTTCAACATTCCTAAAAATTCCGAAATAACTCCTAAACTTTAACTCCCTCGCAAAAACGTTAGGAATGGAGTTTTTTCGTCGGGAAAAAAGCTATCTATATTGAAATTTTCAGGAGAATCGGATGAAATTTTTTGTTTTGTGCTACGAGACCCACCAGTGGGTCTCATGGCACTCAACGTGTTAACAAGGAATAACTTGTATCAGAATAAAAGTTCTTCGTTATTTCAGATAAAATACTCAACCTTCGATCCCAAATACGGAACCAAAGTAAATACTACCTAGAATTGCTTCTCTCCTCGAATAGGATAATGCCAATGAGAAAACTTTTATTTAAAAATAAAATAAAAATAAAAATAAAATGAAATAAAAATAAAAACACCTTTAATAGGAATGATCCAATGTTGTTTTAGGAACTGTTGTCAAATCTTCAAAAACTTAAATATAAGAATAATTTACTATTAATTTTCATCCTATAAAAAGAGAACACATATGTGCAAGCTTAATGAAAAAGATTATATATATATATATATATATATATATATATATATATATATATATATATATATATATATATATATATATATATATATATATATATATATATATATATATATATATATATATATACCAGCAAGAGCAGAACAAATTCCAGAAATTAAGATCTTACGTAAACCTTTGTTTACTGAGAACAATTTGTTAATTCAATTGTTTACA
>SEYY01022011.1:50000-52500 GCA_009176605.1 Armadillidium nasatum
CCATCACGAGTAGAGTAGACTTCATTTGTGAATAACGCTTGCGTAGAGAAGGCGGCATCATTTGCAAAACAAAGAAGGAAACACCATACAAAGCTCATACGAAGTGCATAATCACCTGGTCCCAGGAACTGAACCCTCTGAAGGTGGTACATGAGTATGTTGTATTTCCGCAGAATACCCATATGAACAGATGATTTACTCCCATAGCATGCTCAATTGTAAGCGTGCTGGATGACAAAGCATCTCTGAATCTCTCGAACAAGTCATTCTCAAAGACTTGTGCCCTCACAACACCACGCCTTTCACCGCAGACATGCCCACTTATTGTCTATGTTTAGAACAATAACATTTACAGGTGAGACGGGAGAGCCATCGAAGAAGATAAGAAAGTTGGGAGATATTTTTGACAGGGAGATGTGAAGAAGTTGGGTATTTAAAGAGTTGATTTTCTCAAGGTTGCTATGACCCCACCGAGAAATTCCATCTAGATCGGCAAGAATAGAATCGGAAAGTTGAAGACGAGAAGTAACTCTAGAAGCAACAGAGGGAGCAGATTTGAAATGAATAGAAGAATGTAGAGTTGAGTCATCAACATAAGAGTGAACAGAGTTAGAAGTGCAGTTGAGAAGATCGTTGATGAAAAGTAAGAATAAAGTTGGAAATAAAACAGAACCCTGAGGAACACCACAGTTGACAGAAAAGGAGGAAGAGGTCGCTCCATCTACAAGTGCGGAAATGGAACGATCTGAGAGAAAACTAGAAAATAGTAAGCAAAGAGAATTAGGAAACCAAAAGGAAGGGAGCTTGGAAAGCAGCGAGGCATTGGATATGTCAAGCGCCACCACACAAGACTCCCCGAAGTCCCTAAGGGCTGAAAACCATAGATCAGTAAGATAGGAAAGTACGTCACTAGGTGACATCGAACGTCGAAAGACATACTGTTGATCTGAGAGAAGAGAATGAGACTCCAAATGGTCCAGGAAATGAGAGTTAAGGAGAGTTTCAAAAATTTTAGACAGAACACAAGTGAGAGCTATAGGTCATGAGCGGTGGTGATATATATATATATATATATATATATATATATATATATATATATATATATATATATATATATATATATATATATATATATATATATATATATATATATATATATATATATATATATATATATATATATATATATATATATATATATATATATATATATATATATATATATATATATATATATATATATATATATATATATATATATATATATATATATATATATATATATATATATATATATATATATATATATATATATATATATATATATATATATATATATATATATATATATATATATATATATATATATATATATATATATATATATATATATATATATATATATATATATATATATATATATATATATATATATATATATATATATATATATATATATATATATATATATATATATATATATATATATATATATATATATATATATATATATATATATATATATATATATATATATATATATATATATATATATATATATATATATATATATATATATATATATATATATATATATATATATATATATATATATATATATATATATATATATATATATATATATATATATATATATATATATATATATATATATATATATATATATATATATATATATATATATATATATATATATATATATATATATGTATATAGTACTTTACAATGGGGAAATGAAGCAACATTCTGTTATAGGAATCCTATAAAGAACAAATATTTTCTTTTTAGGTTCGTTTCTAAGAAAGCTTTGATTTTGTTTCTGCAAACACAGTTTTCCAGATAAATAAAACTCTTATCTTCAAATAAGGGACTGAAATGGTTGTATAAAAGAAACTAGAGTGTGTATTTCTCAGTCACTAACTAACCAAAGTCTCAGTCAAGATATTTACGAGTTCTTCTATTAAGAAATATATTTAAAAAAAAGTATGTTAAAAAGGGCTTGGCAAAAGCCAGATTTTGATTTTGATTTTTAATTAAACTAGTAAATACAAGTATTTGTGAAGTTACTTTTCATAATTTTTCAATATACTTTCTATCATTTTTAATTTTTATTCGCCTTGTAATACTTAACTTATGTAAATTTATTGTTATTATAATTTTATTATTATTATTCTTTCAGGACAAAATGGCTGCCAAATCGATTTTAATTTGCCTGTCGATGGTCTTAGCAATTGTCACACTATCTGAAGCTGAACCTGTCTATGGGGGCTATAATTCTTATGCTGGGGCTGATGGAGGAGGATACGCTGCTGGTTCCGCAGGGGCATACAGATATAATAAAGGATATGGTGGAGCGTATTATCCTCCAGTAGGTCCTACTGGTGGTTATAGTAGCAGTGGCTTTAGAGCTAGTGGAGGTTATGCTGCTGGTGGAAGAAGTGTTGCAGGAGGACACAGTGGTGGATTCTATAGAGGTATG
>SEYY01022011.1:60000-62500 GCA_009176605.1 Armadillidium nasatum
AAAAAAAAAAAATTCTTTTTTAAGTTTATAACTTAAAATTCATAGAATTAGGTACTGTGTTTTGAAATCCATATAAATAGAGTCCAGGAAGATATTTATATTATGTTGTAGTATGTTACCGAGGAATGATTTTGTTTCGAATATATATATATATATATATATATATATATATATATATATATATATATATATATATATATATATATATATATATATATATATATATATATATATATATATATATATATATCGTCACCAAATATATTGAAAACGATGAAGCACCTTTATTTGTGTTTTTTTTACTTTTATTTTTTCTATTATTTTTTGATCCGCAAAAGCGTTGCTCATCCTCAACTCATCCAGTTCAGGGAAACCATGTTTCTCAAACACGGTCTCCACCTCATCTTTCCACCTCCTCCTCGGTCTCTTTCTCGATTTTCTTCCCTCTGGTCTCCACTCCCAACATCTTTTCGCAACCTTTTGGTTATCCATTCTTTCCAAATGATCCAGCCACCTTAGTTGAGGTTTTTGTATCTTATTTTTGAGAAGACATACCCCTACCCTTTCTCTAATTTGCTCATTTCTCACCCCAACTCTTCTACTCTTTCCCAGATTGCTCTGAGAGGTCTCATTTCAGCAGCCTGTATTCTGCTTCTTGACTTGGTGGTTATCGTCCAACACTCCGTTCCATACATCAATATCGGTGTCAGAATTGTTCCAAAAATTATTTCCTTACCTGAAAAGGTACGTTCGAATCCTTCAACAATGGATAGAAAACCCCAACACATCTTACATATTTGCTAATTCTCTCTGTGATGTCACCATCTACACTTTTCCCTATCTCGAATACACTCCCAAGATATTTAAGATTCAACCTCTTCTATCCTCCTTCCATCGATCTTATCCTCAGAATCACGGTTTTGTCTTTATACATCCTCAGACCAACCACTTTACATTCATTCCATTTATTTAGCCCTGTCTCTATACATCTTCTCTATCAACACTCCAGAACTCAATGTCGATGAATATTCAAAAATACCATGATCTAATTCTCCTTCCAACTACTACTTAAATCTCTGAATAATCTTGTCTATATAAGCAATGAACAGCACAGGTGACAACACACTACCATGTTTCACCCATGTTTTCACTTCTAGCCATCTTTGATTTTAACTCTTATTTTGTTATATTAATGTAGATTGGTCCTTTATTTTAAAATTATAAAATTTAGTTATTAGATTTTATTATTTTCTTTTGCTAAAAATATAAATATTTGAGTCTTGGTTAAAACATCTTAATATTTGAAAAATTGCTCAGATAAACACAATCTTTGTATTTTGGGCAGATAATAATTAAATCTTAAATAAGTTTATAGAAGTTTAGAAAGAAATGAATAGAGTAATTAAAACCTTCTAAACATTTTAAGAGAACACGGTGGTTCCAGCTCATAAAAGAAAGATTTTTTTTAATCAAGAGAGTTTGTGATATATATATATATATATATATATATATATATATATATATATATATATATATATATAATATATATATATATATATATATATATATATATATATATATATATATATATATATATATATATATATATATATATATATATATATATATATATATATATATATATATATATATATATATATATATATATATATATATATATATATATTATATATATATATATATATATATATATATATATATATATATATATATATATATATATATATATTATATATATATATATAATATATATATATATATATATATATATATATATATATATATATATATATATATATATATATATATATATATATTAATATATATATATATATATATATATATATATATATATATATATATATATATATATATATATATATATATATATATATATATATATATATATATATATATATATATATATATATATATATATATATATATATATATGTATATATATATATATATATATATATATATATATATATATATATATATATATATATATATATATTATATATATATATATATATATATATATATATATATATATATATGACGGATGTTATGAGAGAATGGAGAATGAATATAAATAGGGAAAAGACCGAGAAAATGGTGATATCGAGACAAAGAGAGAACGAAGAGATATGGATGGGGGACATTCAGCTTAAACAGGTCATTAATTTCAAACATCTTGGGGTGATATTTGATGAGAAATGTTGGGTGGATTCAGAGTTAGGAGAGAGAATAATGAAATACTCAAGTAATCTTCTAAGGTTGAATTAGAGGCAAGTGTTTTGGGGAAGAGTTCAGCTTTAGAAGAAGGAAAAGCTGCAGTTTCAGGGGAAGAAAAGAGGAAGAAGCAGTTTTAGAGTTGGCATTTTGTAAGCCAGAATGGGCATGAAGAAAAGGAATCAGAAAGATTATTGCATTTTCTACGGAAAAAGAGTTTTTGGTTTTGTAGGGGAAAGATTTT